>CAEMYA010000029.1:2016295-2031677 GCA_903131615.1 Diplodus sargus
CACACACACACACACACACACACACACACACACACACACACACACACACGCTTCAAAATGAAGAACTGAAACCAAGGACCTGCAATGATAATGATAGTAATATGAGGAAATGTGGAGGGAGAGGGAAAGAGAGAGAGAGAGACAGAATGGAACTGCTAAATTGAAATGATCTCTTTCACTCAGTTTTTAACCCTTAGTGCACATACTGTTTTGAAAATATTCTTTGGGCCAGAGATCACTGGCTGGAGTCAACCTGCTAACATTACTGTTACAGAGTCCAGTTGAATGTTGCCATTTTATGTCTTTGGAAACCACAAATAAGTTCAAATTCGTACGTATGTCAACAGTTCTTCATACATCATATCACGTTCGCGTGACAACCCGGGCCGGACAACTCCGAGCCAGAGACCACCATTCGAGACAGTGCCTCAACAATTGTGAGTGTTACTGCTGAATCATTGTAAAAACACTGGATATTTTCATCACATGTCAAGCTCTGGATAATTTAGGCATTTGTAGTGGCTAGGTTAAGTTCAAGCTGAAAAAAAAAAGGTGAGGTCTATTGCCAGTTTAAGTAGTATTTGGCTTTATTAGTACTTTTTGAGTAATCTGAGGGAATAGATCAATAGAACAAACACTGTCTCTTGAGTGTAACAGAGTTATCTAAGACCAAGAGAAGAAGGAGGAGATGCAGAGACAGTGGATGACGAAGATTCAGGGACTATCTTTTTTTACATGTAAAAGAAAATGAGCAACTGTTCTAAACAAATGTTTCCATATACTCACGGCTGCTGCTGGACCTCAGCAAAAAAAATGGCCCTGGCTACAGCCGTGAATATGGGACCCCAAACAGCAATTTTAAGGGAAAGCACACAAGTTAAGTCACTGCAAGATTTTCTACAGTTATTTTGCTGAGTCAATGTTGTATATGACGTACGCACTCTTCAGTACAACTCAGGTCTTTTTTCTGTAGTTCTGTCCTGCCCTCCTACCAGAAATAACAACATTGTTCTCTGGGTGACAACAAAGTCATAAGTATCAGACTGGAAATTTGAAGTGAAAAAGCACGGCTCCGATTCTTTCTTTCCCCCACACTTGTAATGGAGTATGTTTCCATTGTGGTATTTTAAATCCTGGATGTCTCATTTCACGCTTCGCTCCCTTAATTTTGCGATGTGTGAATATGTGTGTGTGTGTGTGTATGTGTGTGTGTGAGACAGGGAACCTCGGTCAGGAAAGGGAAGGTTGACGAGGAGGAAGTCGCAGACCCCCCTCCAGCAGAGGGAGAGAGCGCTGTGTCATAATTTATGCCTTAAAAAGCATGAATTTTTCAGCGCACAGTGGCAGAGATGGCACTTCATGTTTACGACAATCATTTCCTTAGTGAATGATTCATGTGGATGTGGCGCTTATGAATCTTTCAGGGAACAAACAGAAACACTGATGCTTAGAGCCTTAAGCTTCTTTGCTGGCTGCCGCTTCAACATCCAATCTAAGTGTCTGGGAACGAAACAAACAGCGAAGTGAGTGTGGGAATAATAACCCTCCCTGCCTCATCCTCACTGTTTTTATCTCTCTGATTTATTTTCTGAGCAGGCTTAGGGTCACAGGAATATGTTGGCAACTTAAATACTCTCATTGGTAGATTCCTGGATAGTGTTGGTAAACGTAGGTTTCTTAGGGTTTGGCCTCTGGATTTCTGTTCCAAAAATTGATATGACATATAATTGCATCAATGACTCATTTGAAATCATATTCATGTCACGTTCCTTTCAGGCGAGGAACAGCAGCCAAAAAGAAAAAGAATCTGTGTAAACCTTGACCTGAAAATGTCTAATGTTGACCACAAGCTGTCTTGAGAGCTGATGTTTGAGGGGATGAAGAACTGAAGAATACAAAATAGAATAAATTGCATCACAGAGCTGCCAGGTCTCACGGATTGATCGTGAGACTCTCGCAATTGAGCATCATAAATTGCCCCTTATTAGTTTTTCTACCTTTAATATATTTCCTCACTTGCTGCTTGCCGTACTTGGGACCCTCTTCTGCCTCTGATTGGCTTACCCAGACATTAATCCTACCCTATCATCAGTCCTCATGCCTAAAATCTAACTAACCAAACCGAAAGGCAATGAGTTCCAACCAGTGAGAGGCAGAGTAGGGCGGGTCATGCCGTCGCATCGCAGGAGAAGAAAACAAACTTAGGGGTGACAGACCTGCAAATGATTAAAAAAATATTGTGAGCTGATTAATGCCGTGAACGTCTTTCTATTGAAATGGAAGCTCAAACGGTTGGTAACCACCTCATTTTGATAAGTATTATGTTATTTTTCTAGATTAATAAAATGCGTTCTTAAATTTTCACTCTGACTTGACAAAGGACAAGTAGCTGAATGCATTGGGTTTAACAACAAACAGCAGTAACTAAAAGGGTTAGTTATTTTTCATTTTAGTGTCAGATTGGGCAATACACAGAAATCACTCATTTGCTTGTTGCCTTTAGGAGATTTTGTTGAATTGAATGGTATGTAATCATTTTCAGTAGATAAAAGGTCAGCTGCACTTGCTCTTTTCAGACTTCACCGAGTTATAATGAAATGTTCACTAAGTGGAGCTGTAAATGCTCTGAAAAGAACGGACAGCCTACATAGCCCGGTTGTTTTTTTTTACGTTGATTTTGATCATGTTTGATGTTTCTTTGAGTGAGATGTTAGGTAGTTGGAAATTGTTAGTAATGACAACGATGTACTGCAGCTTGTTAACAAAGTAGCACAAGGCACAAATCCTGTTCAGCCAATAAAGAGCCAACAACACACTCCTTTAAACGGAAGCACAAAGCACACTGCCCCTGAACCAAAGAAAGAATCACGGCAGCAGCAACACACTCCTTTAGCTGCTAACGTGAGCACAAGGTACAAACATCCCACATCTACTAGCTGAGGTATTTAAATGTCTAAAAACAAACTAGGTATTCGCTGAAGTTTGTTGAATTGTGTCCTTACATATCCCAAATGTTTCCAACAATGTTCAAACCCAGAGAAATCCACAAATTTACTCGAAGTAGCGATGTGTTGATGTGCAGCCGTCGAGTCAGCATGGAAAGGAGTTGGTATGGATGTCTCCAAGAGACAAGGACATCTTCCTGCCACTAGTCAACAGAGAAGTGACTCTGCAGGCGCTGCTGCTTTTTCACTCATTGACAGCATAACACATAACAAACAAATGACAAATGTCTTACATTTTGTTTTGTAGGGAGCCCCCTAGAGGCTGAAGTGGTACATTTAATCAACTGCTCAAACCCAAACTGGTCTCCTGGCAGAAAGTCCTGTGAATGAACCATCTTAGAAAGACCAACCAACTCCTGACATGGACTTGCTGGCTCCTCATACGATGTTCACCTGTCCCAATCTCTGTCTCACTCACATGCTATCCATGGCCAGTAGATGCTGCTCTAAGAACACTGTGACTGCATCAGTGTTGAAGTGATGTTTTTGCAGTCTACATGAATTGGGATGGTTCAGATCAAGCATGTGCCAAAACATCCGTCCTGTGCTGTGGCATCGTTCGCTTCCAGGATAGTTACTGCACCAGTTCACTGCCGGTAACCAACTTTAACATGTTTTGTGTGCTGCTTGCGAGACAATCTTTACTAGTGTATTTTAAATGTTTGAGATCTGATCAGATTTGAGGGTGTTGAGTGTGTCAGTAGATGTGGCTAACATGGCACCAGGCTTTTAATAGCTCATATAGAAACGTTGGATCGGCCACTGTCACCCTGATATTCGCTGTCTCTCCTCAGCTCAGTGGAAGCATGTCCTCCTTTAAAAATCACATTTATCTGTTGCCTGGAAGCTGCAGTCGCCTGGTGGAAATCTTTCATCTTGTCTGTGTAGTGCCCTTCAGAGGGCCCTACCGGCTGTTTGGATTTTAGCCAAGGTTACTATAGAAACACACAGAGGGAGAAGTGCAGGAAAACAGCAAAGGCTTGCTCATGCTAATAGGAAACACGCTTACTGATTCCCACAAAACATTTCAAAATGAGTATAAAATGTAAGCATCAAAGGTTTAGTTTTGTTAGCGATCAAACAGTTTGTGTAACCTCTGCCTGTGAATAATGACTGATTTAATCAACCTGAAAGTATTGAAAAAAAGGAGATATACCCGCCGACTGATGGTTTCATTGACTGTCCGTCGTATTGATACATTCATTAGAGGCATCAGAAGATCAGCTCATGACAAAAAGGGTCTCTCATCCACAGACACCCGTGCTCACACCAAAGCTGAGGCCGTTCAGCAAATGTATTCTTTACAGCAGACGCACACGCTCATCTGCTCTTTGTGTGCAGTTTGATATCTCATGCGGGATAAATAATACATTTCCCTTCTGTTAAAACTATAAACTACATTTTAAAAAAGTATTTACATTTAGTCAGATGTTGTTTGTCTCAGCAGAGTTGATCAGATTAGTGGGATGTGCGATAGAGCTGACTCCACAGGGGAGTTTGGTGGAGTTCACTGTTATTCTCTTTGAGGTGAGTGTGACAGCCACGGCAGACACCTGCACTCGATCACGGCAGTAAAAATTTAAAACTGGGAGAGCATGGAAGCAACCGGCGAACAGATGAATTCATTTAACCACTGATCAAACGTACGCAATTAATGTGTATATATTTATGTACGTTTGATTGAAGTCAACCACTCTGAATGCACTCAACATGCATATTAAAAATAACGCCAACATGGATAAATGCGCGCGTGAGCGAGGGAGTAAGAGGGGTAGTGAATGAATGGATGAACAAATGAGACCAAGTGGACGTCAAATAAATGAGTGTGAATTAACAGACGACAGTGGCTGATGATAAAATTTAATTTAATTTAATTTTATTTCATGACTACTTAATTATTCTGTTGTTTACAGTACTTTATTGTTTCTACATTTGCCTTTGTATTTTGACACTATCTATCTATCTATCTATCTATCTATCTATCTATCTATCTATCTATCTATAATAAACATTTCAACATATATCAGTTCCAAATAATAAGTGAAAAGTGGATTGATATTTATTTTGCTTTAATGTAGATTGCACTAGGGCGTGCCTGTGTAGTTATAGTTGCGGTATAAATACATCAAGTACTGTAACATGATGTATTGCAGGGTATGCTCTCTCTCTCTCTCTCTCTCTCTCCTTTATACTGAAGCCAAGTCTTCAAGAACATTTAAACTCCCTCGGCGCGCCTCATCATCCCTGGAGGTTTCTCGTTTGACTCTGAATCTCTTCCTCTAATACACAAACACAACAGCTTTATTAATTTTGGACATTTATAATATCACGTCCCATTTAGGTGGACAAAGTTAGCGCTCGTGTTTTTTAAGCATTTGCGGCCCCACGGGGAATCGAACTCTCACCCAGGGCTGCATTAGTGCCTTGCTCTGCCAATTAGGGACGGTGCATCAGTAAAACGCTTCACCCGAGGGATCAACAAAAAAAGAAAAAGAGAGAGAGAGAGAGAGGTAGAACAGAAAATAAACGCAACAAAAAACGAAAAAAAAAGAGGTGAGGATTTGAACCAATAAATCAAACTGATACAGGATCATTATGTAAATTCTAACCTGGGAGGGCACTTTCATTTAGTACTGAATGTGTGTGTGTGTGTGTGTGTGTAAAAGATGCAGAAATGCTTTTCCTGTACACACACACACACACACACACACACACACACACACACACACACACACACACACACACACACACACACACACACACACAGAAGACATTGTGCCAGCTGAGACCCAAACAATATAAAACAACAAACAATAAAACTCTGCTCTGACTCTCCCTCCTAATCCCTCCAGGACAGACCATCCCTCCCTCTCGCTTCTCCTCCACCTCTCCCATGGTTCACGCTCTCTACCTTTTTGCGTTTTTATTTATGTTTTCTCGTAATTTATTAAGACTCCTGAGCCACGAAGATTGTTTCCCCTTTTCTTCCCCTCCTTCGCCAAAATATAAAAAAAGTATTTTAATTATTACTATTTTGTATTTTAAGCCACGCTAATCAATTTTTTTATATTAATAGTGGATCATGTGAATGCTTTCACTCTGAAAAAGTCACAGAGTGTCATCACCCGGTCTCTGTGTTTCCACTGTACACTACCTGCTTAGCACCAGCAGCAGAGACGCACTGTTGTCTGGGAAAGAGAAGGGGGCATTTAGCAGCCATATAGCCAAATATCTTTCTCAGGAGTTGGTGAAACCCAAACTAGAGCTAAGAGAAGAGGGAATGCTGAGATTCATCGAGTTGACTCAGACACAACTCCTAAGGGATCACACTATTGTCCTGTGTCTGTTGAAGAGGGAGCAGGCTGTTTTTTTTCTAACATCCAACAACTTAGAACAGCACAGTTTTTAGCTTGCCCCCAAAATATCAGTGAAGTCAGCTGTAAATGGTGTTTTGTAACATCTGTCCTGCAGAGAGGCCCTGGGTGAAGTCTAGGTTAAGACCCGTACTGTCTTTGGTCATGTTATGCTCACATACCTAAGCAGTTGCGTGAAATAATTAAGTGTTAAACCACCAAATGTTAAAAATGAACTTTTTTAGATCTGTTGTGGTAAAAAACCTATTTGGATTTCAGTTGATGAGTATTCAGTCACGAAATCACGATGACAGCAGGGTTTTAGGTTTGGCAAAATCGATTAGTTAACTGGAAATAAGAACATTCTAATCATGCACTTTGAGAACTTACATTTTCTAAATGAATTCAGTGAATAACAAAACAAATCAAATGATATTCTGTTTTAAAGGACCATAGCGACTAAGACCTTTTATAAACAAACAGATGTACACAGACTGGACTTCATTGAATAAATAATCGTTCAGATCTTTTGCTGTCAACCGTAAAATTACCGTTGGTGAAATCTGGTTATAATCAGACGTGGCAGTACAAATACTGGTGTAAAAAAAAGGCCTGTGAAAGCAGAAGTACTTTTTTAGATTCTTTGCTTAAGTAAAAGTAAGAAAGAACAGGCTCTGAAATTTACTCAAAGTATATAAGTAAAAAGTAACCCTCACTTCATATTAATATCATTTAAAGATTATTGAACTTAAAGGTAGAATCAGTAGGATTCTGTCTGCAAATGCACCAGACAGAAGGTTGATTGTTGATCTCATTCCCAGGATGTCGACATTTTGGATTGGTAAGGCATCCTTAGCACAGCAAAAAAAATCTAAGAAGACAATTAGACAATGAATATAATAAAATCAAGAGAATCCAGGCAGAGGGCTGCAGGCTCTCGTCTCGCTAAGTCTGCAGTGCGTTGTATGCGTCTGATGTTGCTGGTTAGGTGGTGTGCAGTATCACAATATAAAAACAATTGATTGATTTCTCTTAAATGCACTAAAAATAGAGCCTGTTATAGAAATGTTAGGTGTGAAAAGTACAGATGTTTAAAATGCAGGGAGTAGAAGTAAAACGTTTCAGAAAAATAGATATGCAAGTAAAGTAAAGATACCTGAAAAACATACGTCAGTACAGTAGCCAAGTATTTGTACTATGTCACTTCCCACATCTGGTTAAAATGACTTGTTTGGACTTGTACATGGTAATGTCCGTAAATTGTTCATTTTCTGTGTGAAAGAGAGACAGAGTAAGTGGGGATATTGCTGTGAACCTAACCTAATAAAGACAAATATTTTGCAGATTTATGGTTCTGATCAGTAACAATATACCCGTGCAGCTGATAAAGTCGGGCTGACGGAATAATACCAATACAGATCCAGTTAGTGGAATCTGTTTAGTCTGCTTTTGTTTCCCCTCCTTCCCTCTCTGGCCTTTAGTGGCTCAGAAGGGGTACAAGGCAGAACCATGGACAGCACCGTGACAGTCAAAGTGACCAAAAAAAAGAGCAAAGAGAGCTGCAGTAGTTTACTTCACAACAGACAACACCATGTCACGGAAACTGGCCAGCTACACACAATCAGCAAAACCCAGATGATGATGATTTTACCACACAACATCCTATGTATTATAAACCTGTGGACTGGTGGTTGGTCTGAAGTCAGACTGGAGTCAGTTTTGTGCTGCTAATCTAAACCTAGATCCCAAAAAAGTGTCACGACAAATAGGTACCAATCGACTCCAAATGGCCTGAGGTTACCTGCTGGCGCACAGCTGACGGCAGCGTACAGATACTGTGGCCAGCTAAACTGCTCCGTCGCTGCTTGTCCGTGGGCTGTTTGTAAAAAAATCCAAAGGAATCTAATTTAGGGAGTTTAACAACCTTCTCCTCCTGTTCTTTTTTTCTCCTGTCTTTTCTTACAACCCACTTTTATGTTTGAAAGGCATGACTGCTTCGCCTTGCCTTGCAGGTGTGCTCAGCTAGTCAGTCTTGACGGATTTTGCGCTTCAACTAGCCGGAGGCTTGACGTCTTGTCACATGATCATATAGAGACTTCACATTGGAAAACAACATATAGACACTACCCAGCAATCATTCCTTAGTAAGAGTTAATTTATAGTTTTAATAGTTTTTGTAGAACAAGCAATCATTTTGTTATGGTGTGCTTGCTACCGGGTGCAAACTTGCTTGCAGCCGCACTGTCTATATTTACGCCCCCGGATCAGCCATAACGCTATGATCACTGACAAGGGAAGAGAATAGCATTGGTTATCTCGTTACAATGACACCTGTCAGTGGGTGGGATATATTAGGCAGAAAGCGAACATTTTGTTACCATAGTTAGTGTGTTTGGAAGCAGGAAAAATTTGCAAGTGTGTGGCTGTTGCCAGTCTACAGTTCTTATTAACTACCAAAAGTGCTCTAAAGAAGGGCAACCGGTGAATTGGAGAGCGAGTCACGATCCCTCAAGGCAAATTGATGCACAGGGGGAGAGAAGGCTGGCTGTGCTGTCTGATCCAATGGGGCTGCATAGCCACATAAACCACTTACTTACTTTGACAGGTAAAACCTACCTAAACATTGACAAAGTAGACCCCTTCATGGTCAAGGTACTCGCTAACTCCGATCCATGGTGGCCCAATCTTGCAACTTACAGGACTTTGGTGAAGGCTGCTAACATCTTGGTGCCAGTTATGACAGTGAACCTCCGGAGATCTTGTGGAGTCCATGCCTCGATAGGGCATTGTATGATCAGTGTCGTGGAAAAACTGTAAAAAATCAAACCAAAGATGTATGAAACTGTCATTTTCCTTTAAACTATATGCGGAGTGGCGGCAGATCGGAACATGACATCTTAGAATCTTGTTCTTGTTTGAGGACCAGTGTTTGGGTAGACACTCAAAAAAAGTAATTTATTACACATTACTCTATTATAATGCATTACTTCACTTAGCTAGTCCCTGTAATAATATAATACTATCAAGCTGACGGAAAAGTCAGTGAAAACCAGCACAAACAGCACTTCACAGGAAAGTGTTGGGCACGGTAGGTAATAACGACCTAGAAATGAAACTATACCAGGGAAACAATATAAAGGACTACAGATATTAATTGCCTTAAAATAAAACGTCATTAATTTGAACCTCTTAAACTCGGTTTCAAGTATGGGGCCAGCTCTAAAAAACATATATATATATGTCAGGTTGAATTCTGGGAAAATGTTTAAAAAGGGACACTACATCGTGAAGAAAGCCCATAAATGGACAAAAAAAGAAAGGAAGCCTTGTGTTTAAGATTCCGCTTAGGTGGAACTAGCAGATACATATGAAAGTTATACTGCCATACTGTGTGAACGGCATGACACATTTTTCACTAGGGGAACTGACTGTACTGTACCAGACAACATCTGAAGAGGTCAGACAATTGTTTTGTGAGCTTGCATGAAATGGCACTTTTCTGTTTTTTTTTCTTCTGCCCATTATGCTGTAACGTAAGTAACAACACAACACTCGACCACACTGCATGATGGACAAATGTAATTTGATTACAGTAATGCATTACTGAGGGGTACTTGCAGTACAACCAGAAATGAACATGCATCGTGTATTCTTCCATCACCATGTCTCCAATAATACACCTACTGTACACCAATCCTTCCATCCCAGATACTCATGCAGCATCTCTCTCTCTGTCTCTCTCTCTCTCTCTCTCTCACACACACACACACACACACACAAACACACGATCAGTGAAGGATGCAGAAACATGAAGCTACTCTCGTTCCCTCTTCGGCACATCAGAAGCATTTTGCCGGGTGATTAATCGCCGCGGCGAGCGTTCGAGCCCGGTGGTCAACCCGGGGGCATTGCCACGATCCTTGCACCTGCCACTCTGATCCACTGACCCCCTCCTTACTCACACACACACACACACACACGCACACAGGCATTCATACACAAACATGAAACCACAAATAAATGTAAAAATGGACAGAATATGCAGCATCACAAAATGTACAGCTTTATAATTGACTAAATTCACAATTTGCCAACATTTGGCAACAGGCAATATTTAAGAACATATTGTTTCATAGAGATGTTGATACTTAAACATCAGACATTTAAAAACTGAATTCTGTGTTTCTGTGTCTGAAGACAAAAACAAAACAAAAACAAAACAAAGAAAAACCAACGTACGTGCTCTTGCACACAAGAAGAATATTTGATGTGAATGTGTGGGCTATTGCCTTGCTCAAGGGCAGTGGCACAGGGATTCCAAATAACCAAGTGCATGGGAGAAACTGGGGCAGCTGGAGGAAATCCATGCGTTCATAGTGAGGCTGACCTCCAATAATCGACTATTCGACGATTCGATTCGGAGAGGTCTGATGCGACTATGAACCTCGTAGTCGAATGGTCCGAAAATGTTGTTATGTAAACTAGACCATACCATTCTGACTGTAATTGTTACATAGAATGTCTTTTTTTCTTTATATGAAAGCCTATTTTGATACAAAATCTGCCTACTTTCTGTTAATAAAGAGTTCAAAAGGATGTGTGTGTTTAAACGTTAGTCTTAGCTTCTTACTACGTATTAATACATCACCCACTTCAGTTGCACAATCCAAATGAGCGGAGGTGAGCAGCACACTACAGGACCGGCAGCATTTACGGATTTATTGGCTCACAATGGCTGCTAAGGCCCCGTCCACACGGGCAAAAACAATCTTTTTTTCTCCGTCTTCCTCGTCATCGTTTTAAGAATATTTGGGTCCACACGGATCTAGAAGAAGAAGATGAAAATTGGGAGTGCAAGGAAACCAGAATCGTTTATGTGGACCGTTAATGAGGTCGAACTGCTGCTGTGACTCACACTCAACTCAACTTACAACTCAAGTAAGTTGCAAGAAAGCTCAATATTTTCTGCAGCACGAACACGAGCATGTAGTCCGCTATTGTTGTTGTTGTTGTTGTTATGAGACGTCGCAGGGTTCAGAGGTCAGAGGTCAGAGGTCGAGGGGTGGGGCGATGGCGCCATCGTTTTGGAAAGTATGCGGATTCGCTGTCCACACGACAACGGGAGGGCAGCATTTTTGGATTTCTCCACCCAGAGACCCGTTTTCAAAAAAGTACGTTTTCAGGCGCTGCGTTTTCAGGATCCGTGCGGTCGGCCAAAACGATGAAAAAAATAAGGTTTGACGATCAGTCGACCACGGCAAAATTAAAAAACTGCCCTAGTTCATAGGCAGAAGATGAAAGCCTTCAATATTTTATGTCACTGTGCAAGTAGAAGTGAAGCTAAGTTCAATGATGAGTATCATCATTCACATCCGTCCAATGGATTTTTCAGTTGAACCAACCAGATTTTGCCATGGTCTACTTCAGCCAATCATATTGCTGCTGCCAAACTTTAAAGTGAAAGTGAAGCAACCAAGGCTTTATTTGTGAATGTATATGAGTCAAACCTTTGAGTAAATGCAACCTAAAAGTCAGGAGACTAATGACGGACCTCTTACTTGTCAGGTCGCGCTCACACTTTTTGTCTGTCATAGCAGCGGCGCGCCGGAGATCCAGCAGCTAACGTGAGTCATCCAAAAACCCTCTTCTTAGTAAACTCTGTGTACACAAACAATGTTCTCAATGCTCGTGTTCATGTGTAGAGACCCTGGTGGTGCTACGAGCAAAGTTTCATATTGTGTTGAGCCTTCTTAGTGTTTTAAAAATAGAGATTTTGATGCTATCCTCAGAGTGCCCCTGCACCACAATGAAAATTAGCTTGCTTGAAAACGAAACGATGGTAAATCTTAAAAGTGCCTCTTTCATTGTAATTATTTACATTTACATTTACACAAAGGTTTGACTCATATTCAATCACAAATAAAGCTTTGGTTGCTTTTTGGCGAGAGTTTCACTTTAAATCCGCTCTCCTCTCTGCTGTGCGAACCGTGGTTTTGCAGAAACATACATTGCTGACATTTATTCTGGCACTTGGGCTTCATCAGCCTCTTAAAATACAATGACTATATAACACTTGACATGTCTTGGTCTGCGCTCTAAATTAAATGTAAATGTATCTGATTTTGTGTAGTAATCAAATCTAGTTTGGACCGAAGCAAAATAATGTTCAGAGCATGAAAAATGGTGGAAAATAATGGATGTCTTCTGGACATTTCAGCACAGAGGATAACTTTACTTGCTCTCTCTCTCAGTGTGTGTATGACACCCTCTGCTCTCTCACCACCTGAGTTGGAGGAGGGCGAGCATGTGTCTCAGGCCCACACTACATCTGTTACACTCCAAAGTGTGTGCGTGTATGTGTGTCGCACAACCGGTTAGCATGTGCCTTTGTGTGTTTATATATACTCTTGGTGGTAGTGATGGTAAGGTGATGTGTTTGTGTGTGTGTGTGTGTGTGTGTGTGTGTGTGTGTGGCAGCAGATGTCATTTGTTCTGAAATCAGCAGCTGGATCCCAAGTTCCCACTGGGACCTTTAATGTCTACAACACACACACACACACACACACACACACACACACACACACACACACACACACACACACACACACACACACACACACACACACACACTCTGCCAACCACCAGCCCTACCTGTGGACAATACACTCACGCACACACAGGCAGATGTCATGTGGGACAGTGGACAATTTGTGTGTGTGCGTCGTGTGTGTCAGAGACCAACAGGTTGTGTTTCCTGATGGTTGTGGAGGTGAAGTGGCGGCGTTTGTGTGTCTGTGTGTGTGTGTGTCTGTGTTTCTATAGATATTAGCAGAGCTGAACTGCTGACCGTTAACATATGGAGCAGAATACCTGCATAACTACACACACACACACACACACACACACACACACACACACACACACAGATTTTATTTTCCAAAGAAAGAATAGAAGTTTTCCAGAGTTCAGGGAGGAGAGAAAACTTCATCTGTAAAAGTTTCTTCCTTCTCTTTTTTCTCCAGAGAAAAGCTGATGGACACAGACGCATCCAGTTGTGTCATGAAATGTTTTATGAAAATATTTTTAAAAAATATTTAAAAACCATCAACGAAAATTCAAATAATGACATTATTAATACAAATGTTGTTAACAGTATCATTATCCCTTGTTATTGGAGTCGATAATTGTATTTATAAGTATTCAAATATAATCAAGACAAGTTACAATTCATTGTTAGCACATAATGTTGAGCATGCATTTGTTACATAGTTTTTCCATTAGTCACCTTTTACGTCCTTATGTTAAAATAAAAAATAACTAGCAGTAAACAACCATGGGTAATAATTCCATATTGTGTCTAAACTTAAAGACGTGGGTGTCATAATTCCAGAAAACCCCCAATTCGATTTAACTTGTAAAGATCAACAGCTGATTGGATTTTATACCCTGTCAGCTGTCATTTATGTTTTCATATTCATTGTACATTTCCTTCTTTAAGAAAATATGTGTAATTTCCACAACAGCTTGACTTTATCCTGGCGGCTTTTTGCAGGATAGGATTAAAGGTAAAGGTTAAAGATTAGGTTCAGATTCCAGAGACAGATTTCAGCTTATCACAAAATTCAGCTCCACAACAATATGTCAAACAAATCATCTGACATGTTGGGCTTATTTTATTTAATTAAGTTTGGTAGCGGTCAGTTGTTTGTCTTCGTGTACACAGGGTGAGTGTATCCGGTAAGCCAGCAATGTCATCTCTGAAGTGCTGTCTCTTTTTCTCCTCTGATGCCTGCAAGTAAGTTGGGGTGGGGAGAAAAACTACTGAGTCGATTTATTTTTGAGATTCAAAACTGAAAGCTCATTTTAATTGACTTTTGACAAAGAATTTTAATCATGACACCTTTTTTTAATAACACATTTTCATTACGAACCCATACTCCCTTTACGGCACAGTCAAACAGTCCAGCTTGGACTGACGACAGATCAGTCCAGTCTGACAGTGGAGAGGTGAGCTGTCAGCAAGGCCACCATACACAGGACGAACTTTAAATGCTCTGACCCACTTGTGGTGAAGATCTAACAAACAAGTTGTCTCTTCACTTTCCACCCTTTCACCAAATTTCTCTCCTGGGATATAATGAGCCCTCATATATAATTTTTCTTTTGCAGTGTGGCCATTTTCGCAAACATTCACCTTAAAACGCCCGCGGAGTTTCGCCCCGTAGCCAGGCACCATATGGCCGTCTCGTACAGGATCCACCCTCGTCCTGACAATTAGGACCACGGGCTAAAACCCTGCCGGATCTGGAGTGCGGCCAGATGAGAGGAGGACGGAGGGGGAAACAGAGAGAGGAGGAAAAGAGCCGGAGAAAAAAGACGAAGTAAACATGACATAGATAGAGAAGGTGGCAAGGACGCGCGCCATTCATCTGACTGACGGAGAAACAGACTGAGGAAGAGGGGAGCATGCTGGGCTTGGTCATAATAATAACAATAATAATAATAGTAATAATAATAATAATAATAAAAGTAGAGGAGGAAAAACTGACTAAGTGGGCTAAACAATGTTTAGCCAATTAAGCGTTGCAGAGGAATCCATGTGCACAATGAGCCACCCATGACTGAACGCAGAGACAGAGGCAGAGCTGCTTAATTACAGCCTGAAGAGATGGGAGCCTTCATCAGAGCGGAAACGCAGGGAGGGAGGAAGGAAGGAAGCAAGGGAGGAGGAAGTGATTTTTTAGTACAAGGAAGGAAAGAAGGAAGAATGCAGGGAGCGAAGGAAGGAAGGAAGGAAGGAAGCAATCTGATGTTACGTCAAGAGGCTAGTTTGTTTAGAAACAAGCCACTGTCGGGCGTTAACAGAATCTTCACCTTTTTATTGGACAGTCCTTTCTGATGTACCTGTGAAAGGCGAGAAAGAAACATAAATCACCTCACAGATCGCGCAAACATGCAATCACACATAGTTGTGAATAAACAGAGAGACGAGAGAGAGGATGAATTCTGACGGTGAAGTAGATA
>CAEMYA010000029.1:2031706-2044298 GCA_903131615.1 Diplodus sargus
AAACAACCCGGCAGGCTTACGAAGAACAAACATCTCACCTCCAGACGAAAATAACAAACACAGGAAAGTGAACGTCAACAGGAGTCTATTCAGGTGTAATCTAACTGAGATCTAAAATAATGATCAGACATAATAACTGAGAGCAGGAAGTAGAAGTCAAAGTGTGTGTGGGAGCTATGAATAAATATGAGGACACTTCTCGGTGAAGAATCACAAAAATGGATTTACTGTGAATGAGTGCGACAGTAAAGTTTATGGTGTGCAGCACAGTGAATAAACACAACCAATACATTTCACAGTGTGTAAACCTGCAGTGAAGTAACTTTCAAGAGGAAGCAATGCATGATACAGCTGATCCTGCCTGATGTCCTATGGGAAATACATTCATATGGGATGATTCCACATGTCCGAGCCCAACATTCAATGCCAGTGTGGGAAGTAGTGTGTTGTATATAAAGTAAAGCAGAATGTGTGGTTATGAATGCTAACCAAATGTGTGTTCAAAGCTGCCACAACAAACTTTCATTTGTGCATAGGAGTGGAGCAAATAGTTTCAGTGCTGAACCACCAGACTACAGAGTACAGAGCGTCGTCCTTCATCAGGCTGGGAGACTCCTCAATTCATCCTCAACATTAAAAATAGTGGCTTATCCAATCCAGCCTCTATAATATAATTTATTCAGAAATAGCCAATCTCGCTGACCGTCCTCTTGGCTTGTACAGGTCACAGAGTGTCATGACCAGTCAAAAGGTAAGTTCCCTGTTGTACAGAGGCTTTGTCCTCGCTGCAGCGGACCCGGGTTCAAGTCCTGGCCTGGGGCCCTTTGCTGCGTGTCACTCCCTCCCCCTCTCTCTCCCCCATCCTGTTTCCTGTCACATCTTCAGCTGAACTATCAATACAGCCAAAAGGCCAAAATATACTTAAAAAAAAAAAAGTTCCTTGTTGTACTTTTAACCACACAGTAGTCACAGGTACAGACAGGTACCGCAGATAAACTTAAAAGTGAACAAGTTTGTGGGGCACACATTGCGTGGAGAGACAAGAATGAATGAGGGATGGAGGTATGAGCTGTGCAGAAGCAAACCAAACAGAAGGAAAAAAAATGGATGGTACTTATGTAATGCCTTTCTAGTCTAGTCTACATTTCATCTCCCTAATATTCTGACACTGCAGCCACCACTTACACAACCACTATTTATCGGCTTGTTGCATATTTGAATATTTTAAATTCAGAGTGTTTTGGTTGGTTAAGTTTAGTAGTTAGCTCCTGATCTACGCTAATGAGCTACATGTGGTGTTAGTGCTGTAATGGTAGTTCTGTCTTTTATCTGTCTTGTTATTTATCTATCTTTTTTACAGTGCATGGGAGACCATGCGGCTTCACTTAAAGGGTTAATAAAGTTATGTATTTTATTTGAATGATAAACACATTGCAACAGATGAAAGAAACGGCAGAGATGTGGAATGGGGTCACAGTGGGGAGGACTTAAGGTGACGTCAAGTCGAGTCAATTTTTGATGCCTTGACACTCGACTTTCGAATTGACTTAAGACATGATGACTTGAATGACTTTTACCTTTTATGTTTAAGTGTGTTATTTATTTCCATGGATTGTTATTGAAATAGCGGGTGGGAGGATAATCCCCTCACATATGCGGCTTATACGGAATCTGTTCATAACTCATTCATTAAAATTTATAAAAATTGTCACAAATCCTCACAGTTGACACATCCCGCAACTGAAACGAGACTCTTGGAGAAACCCCTTCAGAGGCTATATGGAACAGCTGAGTATAAGTAGTTCATCTCCAACCAGTTAAAAGCAGTTTGAACCTGGTTTAAGACTCATTAAAGGCAGAAACGCTGTATATGTTTGTGTACAGGCTGCTTAAAGTGGTCAAATTAATAATACTGAGTTGATGGTATGTATCCCTGTCCACCTGATGTATGAGGGTTATAGCACAGTCCACTGGAGGGGAGGGGGGGGGAGAGAAACTTCTTCATTTATTTTCTGCTGTGCTGCCTGGCACACATGTTTAGCCCGGGGTGACGGCGAGCAGGAAGTATTTCTAAAAACAGGGCAATTCTGGAAAAATCACTGGCAGCGAAAGCCCCCCCCATCCCCCCCACCCACCCCCCCGATGTCTTTGGCTGGGTCATTGCATAATTTAGTAATCAACTAAATTAAGGTACGGAGAGATGAACTTGCAGCTCGTGAGCATTTGTGTCAAGTTCAGCGGCTTTTGCAGGAAAACGGCGTCCAGGCAGCCGCCGCGCTTTAATGAATCTCAAACTGCCTCCGATTTTCATCTGCAGCGACGAGGGAGAGAATTAGCCGGGGCCCCCGCGTGCGCACACACACACACACACACACACACACACACACACACACACACACACACACAGGAAACAGGCACCATTTGGTGTTTATGTAAATGTGCAAAAACAAAATGGCTGACTGCCAAATCCTGTCAGTAAACAAAGCTTGTTTGAGTGCCAGGCAGAGTGTTGTTAAGGTGGACTGCTCAGGATGGATTCTGAGCAGTAGGTGGCCCGGTGAGGCGGAAACACCTTAAACGAGGGTGCCGGTGACCATGTAAAACAGCCATTAACTCGCGATCGGATGCAGGAGCGTTGGTCTGCATCTCTAAAACAGAAACATTGTTCCCGGGCCTCTTGGTTTTGGGGGGATGGTTGGTTGTCATGGCAGCCAAACAGCCAATAATCATTCAGTGCAGAACAGTGGATCTGACCTACATCAGCTTTTAGGTTCTGAGTGAAGGTCCATTACAAATACGCCATCTACAGATAGACAAATCGGTGTAATCAGAATAAGTCAGAATGGTCACTTGAGAGAAAGTGGAGTCATGTTTTCTCCCATGATCCACGGCAGCTGGGGCCTTTGGTCCCTCTACGGGACATCACAAATCATACTCATAACCACTGGAGCAGTTTCATGCTTTTCCCCATCACTTCCCCCTCATTATGTCTGTAAGGTTGAACAAGACATAAAAAAACACCTTTCAGCTCAACTGATTAAAACCTTGAGAAATGACCTTAGAGTTGACCTTACCTGACAGTGTCAACAAAACCAGAACATGACAAGCTTCATAAAGTTCATGCACTTTTTTACAAGTACTATTTTTACAACAGTGTTTTGTTAGGTTGAGTTAGATTTGGGTGGTGCCATCTTACTACTCTGTGTATGTGTAATCCTACCGAGTTAAAGACAAACCCACCCTGGTAAGAATTACAGTTTAACATTTTTTTTTCAAATAACGTGAATTTGCTACAGAAGAATCTAATGGAACACTAGCACCTACAATAACTACAACTGGCATCACCGTAGTTTAGTGCTTGAACGTTTGCTTCTGTCGGTGCTTTCACTACAGCGGACACATGAATTTCCTTAACAGTTTTACTTTTCCACCTTGCTACGCTTCAACGGGCACTTCGACCCAGCAGTTTAAGTTACATTTCACCTTCCACTTAAACACAATTAGCGCAGCTTTTTCCATCTATACTCTTCAAACAGAGAACATCATCTGTACAGTACACCTGTTACTCTAAGACTCCGCTCAATGCTTGGAGTTGAGAGACCGAGGAGTTCCCACGATAATTACATAATCATGCGCGACATAGGTATGTGTTATAAACACAATGACAAAAAGTGTTTTTTACAAGAAGTGCTTGTACTTGAACAGGGAGCGTTTTATTTGGAAAATGATCTGTATGTTATGTTGTTGTTTCGGTGAGTGACTTCCTGTCTACTCTGTGCTGAATTCAGCTGAATTGCTGCATCGTACTTCGGCACCCAGCAGCAATAGAAGCTCGGCGTATCTGCTCTGGAATGGTCCGGACTGCCGTTGCTGGGGTGGAGCAGATACGCAACGGAGCGGAGTGCTGCTGTGGAGCAGCTGGTAAAGTGCTGCTTATATTCTTACAGTCATACCATTTTTTGTGCTTCCTTCTCAAATACAATTTCAATTTCTTCCCTCTGTACCCACAGATGGAAAAAGCACACTCAGCCTCTGTACACATCTAATGACACCTCAACTGATTTTCAATCACCACTCCTACTCCTTTATGTTCTCACACTTTAAAGGTGCAGTAGGTCATTCTAGAAGTGGGAGAAAGAGTTTCACCCCTGGAGGTTGTCAAAAACTGATTCTTTTGGCTTTGTTGTTGGTGTTTGGTCTTAACATCTACAATCACACAATCAATCGACTGTCTCTCTTGCCTGCTGCACCTTTAACTACCATTACAACTCTTTTAATCTATTCACTTCAACCTCCAGTTCAGCTTCGTTCTCTCAAAGAGCACACTTTTGTTTTACAGTGCTCATTGTCTTCTTGCAGCAGGATATATAACTCCTGGAATGATGGATATAAAAATGTATGTAAAACCTTCCAAATTCTTTATTAAAATCAGTAAAGACTGATTTGTACGCTCTTGGAATCTAACAGTGTTGTTTTCCCCTGGTGGCAGTCTGTATTTAAGGCTATTTGACGCAGTCTTTATCAACATTAGTTTATGTGATATCAATCATGTTTGCATCATGCATGTGTGTTTGTGTATAAGTATACAGTATGTTGGTATGTGTGTGTGTCTGCTTGTACACTGGGTTTTGACCGGTGCACTTTATTCGTTATCTGAAGCACTTTGTGTGTTTAGAAAAAGTGCTATACAAATACATTTGTCATTATTATTGAATAAGCAGAACAGCAACTAACAACTAAGTGATAAAACAACACTGTACGGTTTCGTCATCATAGGTTTATTTTCATGCAGTGACCAGGATTTCCAAAGCGCCCCTGAACGCCTCAACAGGTATCTTCCCTTCAGAAACCCAGACTGTGATTGGAGGCTTAAAGTATCACCCTGACCTTTCCATCCTTGGGGAGGAGATAATGTGCTCGGTGCTTAAGGGAGGTAAAGAAATATTCATTAGCTGTGTGTGATTAATTGATGTCATTGAGTGTGTTGTATTTAGGCCATTTCTTGGAACCTCAGAGGCGACAAGCAACTAAATACACCAAAGGATCGAATGCAATGGGGAAGGCTTATTTCCATCTCTTCTCTGCTTGTGATCATTTCTTTGTTTAATACAACATTAGAAGATGTAATATTTAAACAGCATATGTAAACTTTTTGTATTTGTTTATTTTTTTGTTCACTCAAATATCAAATCTGAAAATATAGTCCCTTCCCTCTGTCTTCCCTCCTCCATCCTTTTGGAAACAGCAGCTGTTGTTGATGTTTCACTCTGAAAGAACTCAGTTCACTTTTTCAATAATTTTACATACATTATCTTTGAAATTATTTTCATGATAGATCTTAGAATTAAATGTATAGCCTCGTTCTCTTAACCCACTGAATATGTTTTCCCCAGGTCTACAGAATATGATCTTACTTCTATTTTGCCAGTGTGGTTTTTATTTTTTCTCCTGACATTTAATTTTGACACCTTTCCTTATCTAATTTTTTTCTTCTCGCTTTCTTTTCCTCCTTTTTAGTAAATGTTAAGTTACCCCTTCCATCATCTCCTTCTGTCCCTGTCCCTCCTGGCCTCGTTTCTCCCCTAACACCTTCCCTCCTCTTACCATCTTCATATCAGCCCTACGTGTCTTTCCTTCTCTCCCTCTATCCAACTCTTTCCCCATCATGTTGTTATTGATAGCAAAGACGAACTTTTCATCACTACCTTACAACTTCCCTCCATCCCTTCAGTCCTTTCATTCCTCTGATTTTTGTTTTACTTTTTTTCTGTTGCATTTTGACAAAGCAGGTAGGACAGAAGGAATGGAAGGACTGTGTCCTTCTCTATGCCCCTGGCTCTCAGTTTGTGTAACCGTGCAGCATAACTGATAATAATTAGCGATGGGGGACTGGATTAATTTGGTCGAAGTGATTGCGCCGGGCGGGGCCCCGCCCCCTACAGAGCAGCGCTGTTTGCTCAGCTCGCGGACAGACGAGAGGGAAAGAAAAATACACTGGCTAATTATTTCAGATAATGCAATTAAGATATGCATATTTAGCATAAAATCCACGATGTAAATGTAGACGTCAGCAGATACAGTATCTGTTTGTGTGTGTGTGTGTGTGTGTGTGTGTGTTTCCTACACGTGGCGGGGTATGTGCAGTGGTCTCTGGTGGCAGGTAGCAACATTAATCTCGCCCTGTTTTGGGTTTCTTAACTACACAGAGGTTATAGTCTGTGTCTGAACGTGTGTGTGTGTGTGTGCGTGCGTGTGAGAGAGAGACTAAAAATAAGCACGTTTGGAATCTTTTAATCTTTTGTTTATTTATCTCTGTCATGCTCAGCTCTGCACACTCATTCTTACACACACACGGAAACACACAATGTGTGCAATAGGCCAGGTGCAGCAGTGTATCTGTCTGCGATGTGTGTGTGTGTGTATGTGTGTATCTACCTGCTACACTAATGATCTGCAGCTGTCAGCAACACACACACACACACACACAAACACACACACACACACACACACACACACACACACACACACACACACACACACACACACAAGAATGGAAAAAGGAGGGGTGGAAAGAAATGGATGGGAAAATTAGAAAAAGGAAAAGACAGAGAAGAGGAAAGGAGAGAGCAAAAGGAAATACGAACAGAGAATGGCAATGACGACAAGTAAAATAAGTAAGTAAGCAAACATATTATAGGAGGGAAAAGTGAGAAAGAAAGGAAAAAAATACAAAGATGGAAATGAAAGTGGAGGAAAAACATAAAAAATGGAAAAGAAGGAGGGATGAAGGTTGAAGAAAATGGAAAGAATTCAGAAAATGAGGGAGGAAGGTAATCAGGAGACCAGATATGGAAGAAATAAGAGGAAACAAAAGGAGAATAGAATAGAAATAGGAAATGATGGAAGAGAGGATGGGATGATTGGACGAAAGTAGGAGTAGTAGAAAAGTATGAAATGGAAAAAGGAGACACAAAGGAAAGGAGGAAGAGAAGGAGAGAAAAAGAGGGGAGAGAGTTGTTGGCACCGGTCCAAATACCAGCCTCTTCCTCTCTCCGTTCTGGTTTGAATACTGCTGCATGTCATTAGAGCTGCCAATCAACAGCTGCTAACGCTCTGCTGCAGCGTGCAGCTCCATGCAGGCTGACAGCTGCAGCCGACGCACGAACCCTGAACGCAGCGTGCTGCAGGTTTTTAAATGGGCTTCACCTGCAGGACTCCTGGAGCTGCAGGTAACCTGCTTGATGAGGTCAGCAGGTCCTGATAAGAAGCAGGATTACTGTTCTGATAAACCAAAAAGATGGCTCAGAGGCATGCAAGTCTATTCATAATCAGGTTAGAAAGATTAAACCAGAAAGTTGGATGACAGAAAAGTGGAATAGACATAGAAACTGGTTACAAAGCAAAACTTGCGTTCTATAATTCTGATGTTGTAAAATAACCATCTTTTTTTTTTTTAAGATGACCTTTATTTCAGTATTACTCTGATTACAGAAATAAATATGAGTCTTTACTATAGCTTAACCATAAAGCAAATGACAATTATTGGAAGTGTCGGACTGGCAGCAGGAATTTGTGTTGCACTTTCACTGATTTTACTTTGTTTTTCTATGGAAAGTAAATCATTTAGATGTCTCTACTGATGCACATTTGCAAAATTTGATGTCACTTTCCTGCCTTAAGCCCGCAAGAGAATGGAAGGGCCGTATGAAAGAAAAAAACAAATCCATACGGCCAGCACTACACAATTGTGTATTCCATGTCAAGATGTCATATCACCATCTTGCTCCATTCAGTTTTCTTTACTGCTATTATCATACATACAGTTTAAATGTGTAGTGCTGATTATTGGCTGCTTATATGATCATAATTTATTAAAAAGTGTTTGACAGTTTAATCACTGTCAAAACTGGGTTACACTAAGCTATGGATTTTCTTGACTATCATATTAAAAGTAAGTGCTTCTCTATGAAACCCAGAGAATATCTGGGAATTATCCAAAATCCTTAAAAACTCAAACAGTGGCGTTCCTCACTGGTTTAAGATTTTCATTCCATCAGATGGTTCAAACCAGACTGTTCAACTTCAGTGTTAACCCATTTAGACAGCTTCCAACACACAGTCTAAAATTACTGTATAATTTTTCTTCCAACTGTAAGATGAGCATTCATTGCATCCATCCTTAAGGAGATGGCCAATGGCATGACAGCAGCCAAAAAAAATAACGCTTGAGTAGACAGACATGTCTTATGCTGTGGCCTAGAGGAAAATGTTTACGTGTGCATTCACTGTGTTTTCATGACTTGCTAAATTCAAACTATAAAGCAGGTTAGATTGTTAATTTGTGTTCCCTACACATGAGGCCTACTTGTCACCCAGTGGTGTGTGTGGGGTCTCCTGACCTGTTTCTATTAGTTGAGTGGGAGTTGTTTAACAGAGACTCTTAACAAGTTGCTCTCAGTCTGTTTTGTTCTGTTTGAGATCAGAGAGCTCAGGTCCAGCTGTATTGGCTGTGTCTCTCTAATTAGTGACTGTGTTCTGAAGCTGATAAAAATGATTAGTGCTGTTACGCAACTGACTGAAGGGCTGAACCTAGGCTCCACTACAGATCACTCACCTGCTTTATCAACAGGCTGCTAATAAGTGTAACACACACACACACAGTTGTATTTTCATCACTTTTGGGGACATTACAGTTTTCATCACTTTTGGGGACTTACATTAATTTCACGGAGACTTACCCAAGCCATAACCACTACATGCATAATCCTGACCCTTACCTTAACCTAACTCCCCTTAGCTTAAACTACCCTTAAATGTATTAATTTGCATTGTGTCCCTTAAGGAAGGTGGATCCCCACAATGTGACTGTGTAAACAGATTCTCGTTTAATTAGTAATCTTACTCTTTTTGTTTGACAAATTGATTCACCAACATTTTGCGTCATATAGCATAAATGAAAATATAACATGACATAGCAAATTAAATAACATGGTCATTTTAGGTGCACTAAGCTGTTGTGTAATTGAAGCCAGCAGAAGCCATGAAACTAGCTCAGAAGTTGTAGTTCAGGTGTTTGATGATGTGTCAAGAGTAGGGTTGTAAGCAATAAGCAGAAGTCACCATTCCGTACATGCCTCCGTTTTCTGGTTACGATTCTGTGCGTGTTCAATACTACTGGATCAAAGCAACAAATCCTAAATTTATTATGCTACGTTTCCTTTAAATGTATTTTCAACAGACAGCTGTGTAAGTTACAGTTTGTCTCACCTAGTTCCACCTGAGATAGTCCACAGCCTGTAGTGCATTAAGCAGTAAATGGTGAACAACACCTTCTTTAATGTTTATGTCAATTGTTTCAGTAAAGTCTTTGGCTCTGTCTGCTTTCAAATCAAGAGGCTGCATAAAAACAGCAGGCAGAAGTTGTTGGACTCCTGTATAGCACATTTGACGGATTATCATGCACATAGAACTGTCAAACAACACCGACACATTGTCCTCGTCCGATCACACCACATTTTTTCCCACAAAGCTGATTTTGTGAAAGATGCAGGCGGGTCTTCTAGCTCATTTTTTTTATTGGAACTCACTAAAGCACACAGTAGCTGGGATTACAGGAACCCTAATATTCAACTCAATATAAACAAAAACAAATCCCAGTCAGAATAAAAATGCCTCATGTAAAACAGATCAAAAAGGGTAGTATAATTTGATATTCTGATCAATAGGAAAATATTAACCATATAAATGCTTAATCTGATTGTTTCTCTCTAGCTGGAATAAATATATTCTTTCTGCACATGCTCGCACCAAGTGGGGGTAACATCTCTGGTGACTTTGCTTCCATGAGGCACAAAAACATGACGGGTGCAAAACAAAACAAAACAACATTTGTTCGAGGTATGAAAGGAGTCAAAGATTTTTCAAACAAATGTTTAAAAATATGAACAAAACCATGGGTGATTTTGATAAGTTTTGTCCACAGATGCTACATGCAAAGTTTGTTACAAATGGATCAAATGGCCATGGAGGAGTTGGAAAAAGTAATGTTATCATTTTTTCACAGAGCCCTAGTGGCTCATGGGGAAGTCGTCACCTGAGTTTCATGTCAATGGGACATACCAATGCGGAGATATCCAACGCTTCATGTTTTGAGCAAAATGTACAGGAAGTTGTTATTCAATAACTTGAGTATTGTTTGGAATATCAAAATTCTAGCTTTTTGTCAGGAGAATCCACAGATGCTGTGTGCAAAGTTTGGTGCAAATCTGTGAAATCGCCTGGGAGGAGTTCGAAAAAGTTTGCAACATTTCGCTAATTTTGGAAAAAAAAAAAAGGTAGGCGGAAATGGGCGTGACCTATATCATGAGATTAGGCACAGTTCAGTGAATGCGTTTTTTTTCTTGGACAAAAAAAAAAAATCGTCATTCAAAAAACAATAGTGACCTTACAGGTCGAGACCTGCTCGGGCCCTGAAAACCTACTTCTGTTAAATTAGATGCTTCGCAGTGGGTGGAACCCCTTTGTAAATGCTGAAAAAGTTATAGTCTGATTAAATGCTTGGGGCATGTGAACAAACATCTTTATAGGAATGCTTTTACAGCATCTGTCTCTGACAGTTGCCTTAAACACAACAAGAAATTCAGAAAAAATAGCAAAGAAAACTAACTAAAATATGGGATGTGGTGACATGGAAAATTTGCATCATTGATGTGCAGCCAACTAACTGCAGCAACTGCTTGATGCTATCATGTCAACATGGACCGAAGTCACAAGGACATTTTGCCCGCACTTTGTTGAATACCATTAAGAATTCAGGTTACTCTGAAGGCAAAAGGGTGTCCAACCAAGGTTTACCTAATAAAGTGGTCTGTGCGTGTGAGTGAGTGTAACAAATGTAACATCATATCTAACTAATGTATGTAATAATAACATTTAAGTTTGGTTAAAATTGTACAAATGAAGTAAAGACAAATGTAATTTCTCTCAGCCATCTTTGTATGGATTTGGAAAACTGTATTGATAATCTTCATCCTGCAGGAAACACAATATATATATTTATCCAGCTGACTGGGAAAGTCTTTCTCTGGTAGTTAAAATGTTAAATGACCTTTCAAAGTTCAGCAGGTAAATGAAGCTTACCTCTATTGTAATGGTAATATACAAGAGGCATATTCTGGATAGCTATGGAGTCAATTTCATTTAATATTTAATAATAATAATACATTTTGAAGGATCTGTAACATGAAATTGTAAAAAAAAAACAAAAAAACAGAGAATAAGGTGAGTATAAATGAAAATAAAGTTTCGCAGCAGTTTATACACTGGGGAGAACTTTTACCCTTTGACCATTCAACATTTCTTTAAGATGACTGTGTTCTTTCACACACCTGCTTCACACTCAAGGTAAAATAAACATGAAAAGAAAAAGAAAGACAAAGACGTAATGTCACTGGTGGTCAGATTTAAATCTGATACCCTCATTCATCACAGCAACATTTTCCAGACTGGGAAACCCAGACGTCATAATACTGGGTCAGGAAAAATGTTGTCCTGGCAACCGGGTAAATATTTAAGAATATGGGGAGATTGTTCAACCGGTGAAGTGGTGGTTGAGAGCTCTGTTTCACCCTCCTGACCTCTGTCTGTCTTTGTTTTCATCTATCTGTCTTCCCTTATGTCTAGTCAGCTCTCTAACTACAACAGAGCGGAAAAAATCAAGAAAACAAAGACGAAACTTTAGTGAGTCACAACTTTTGAATTCTCATCTCATGACAGTGTAAAGCAATCTCAAGTAACTCCATAACGTAACCATATAAATGTTATCAGAATAAGTTGGCTGAACCTCATCATTCTTTTACATAGATGGGTCATAACGCTGTTGAGGATACTGACTTTTTGCTCTGGACCTGCAGTTTCAGCCTTGTTTGCATCAATATATCACTGAGCTATCATACCGTTATTGTAGCAATCTAATGTCATGAAAACCTTCAGTCAAATGATGACCACATTAAAAAAAAAAAAAAAAATCAGCTGATCTTTGATATTATAACCATGGTCAATTAGTTAGCTAGCTAGCTGCTGATAACCCAGCATTCTGGTAATAAGAGGCACAAGTTCAACTTCTTAAAATCTCCCCAGTCATAATGTATGGTGAAAGTATTTCCCCCTAAGCACAACATTAACAATATGAATTGTATGAAAGCTGCAGAGAGTGATTCAGTAGGAATTTAGTTGTTTTTGGGTTGGCAATGCACAGCATCAGCAATCTTCATGAATGGAAATAACACAAAAAACATTTGATTGGAACTCCTCCCATTCGTTCCAGACACTGAAATCTTCAAGGACATGCGATAAACCCTGAGATGGTTAGTGCAGTATTTACCACTCTAGAGCTAGTTAGAATGTTTACGTTGCTAACAGTAGATCACTTCATTTCGGACACTAAAAGAGTGTTTTTTTTTTGTTGTTTTTTTTAAACCATCTCCATCAGCATGCTGATATTTTTAAATTTATATCATATAATTTTTTTTCTGATTAATTAAGAAACACAACAATTTAGAATGAAACTTTCGGTTCAGCGGATAGGCCGCGC
>CAEMYA010000029.1:2044996-2072167 GCA_903131615.1 Diplodus sargus
CGTTTTCAAGCCACAACTCATAATGTGTCAAAGTATTAGACACACAGTTAACTCAGGGCTGAAGACCGCTGACTGTTCATGATTTGGAGAAAGAAAGATATCAGCGTAGTTGTTAACTGTACCTAATTGCTTAATATGTGCACAAATACAGGAATTTAATTGCAAGCAGTATAAAAGTGAAATCTTAAGAAAGAAGTTGGTTAGTACAACAATTACATATTGTGGAGAACACACACACACACACACACACACACACACACACACACACACACACACACACACACACACACACCTTCCTTCACAGTAGCTGCACCTGTAGTCTGACATGGATTGTGGTTGTGTGCATGTGTGTGTGTGTGTGTGTGTGTGTGTGTGTGTGTGTGTGTGTGTGTGGGGGGGGGTAAGGGAGAGAGGGATAGATAGATAGATAGATAGATAGATGAGTGTAACATGAAAAAAGGAAGATAGAGCAAGGGATGGAAGTAGGAGCTGTGAAAGAGAGAGAAAAATGGAGGGAGGGAGAGGGGCTTGCTATGAACATCTGGCCCTGTGGCTATGAAAGTACTCCCCACCACACACACATCACACACACATTCTCCCCAGTGTAAATCTGTCTGGCCAGGTGAGGTTTAAACTCAGCCACATATGGACCAAAATTACAATCCGAGTCAGGAGTTTAGTCAACACAAAGAAAAAAAAACAATGTTTTCACAGTTCAAACTCAGACTCATCTGTCTACTGTAGTAGTCTACTGCAAATGTAATTGTTTTTAGCAATAATCTGTACAACTGGAGTTGCAGCTGCATTGGCACTGTAGTCAAAAAGAGGTGGTAATAAGGGACTGTTTTACTCTTATGTGGCATTTCATTACTAACGATCACAGCGTAGTCATGTAATTTAAGTCAAGATCTTGCATCACCTATGTATATAGGTTTATAAAAAGAAACATATCACACATACTTAAAGAGAGACAGCATTTCTGGTCATTTATAATGTGTACAATACTGTACATTTCAGTTTCTAAGAATTTTTAATATCTTTAAATATCTTTTCATATGTTGGGCTTTTTCTCAAAGATGTGATTTGTGAGAAACTCAATTTTTAAGTCTCATTCACAACTCATCAAATACTGACATTTTGGAATCGTGGGTTGCGTTGGGTGCCACCTCAAGGTGTCACAGTTTGACTTTCATTCAAATTGGACATTCAAGACAAATTACCATTTCTACTCATGAACAGAATGTGCAATTTTGTTTAACCAGTGTTTTGATTGACGACTACCTGTATTTAATTAACATATGTCAGTTAAACTGGTTTTACTTTCGTTTGGATTACCTTTGGTTGTAAATATCTTTCCTTATTTATATCTCTGTCTCAGTTATCACACTCACTGTCTGGTGATTCTGACATTTCTGTGGTTCATCTCTGACGGCGTTGACACATGTTAACACAGTCAGCAGCTGAGGTTAAAATATCTGAGTGTGTGTGCTTGTGCTGTGTCTGAACACCCACATTACCAGAAATGTGGATAGAAGGACACACTTTTGTCTGTTTTGTGTGCTCTGTGGTTGTGTGAGCGTGTCTGTGAGTGTGTGTCAGTGATTAAACTAAATAAGGTCACATCCCGCTGGTCGAGTGTTGTCTGCAATCTGCTGTTCTAAAAATGTAAAGGTCATAGGTCACACCAGTCAGAGCCACGTTCTGCAGCTCCACTCTGACTAATGAAATTAATTTGAATTAAATCTATAGTGTTAATATGAATAAAATGTAATGGAGTGAGGCCAGAGCAGAGGAACAATCTGGGATCATCTCGGTGGAGGATTAAAGGCTCGGCGAATTCAATGCTGATTATACAGTATGACGTCATAATGAACGTCTGCAGGGCCATGAGGAGCTCATCATTAGGACAGGAAGTT
The DNA here is from genome assembly GCA_903131615.1 of Diplodus sargus. Lineage (NCBI taxonomy): Eukaryota > Metazoa > Chordata > Actinopteri > Spariformes > Sparidae > Diplodus > Diplodus sargus. The sequence continues at coordinate 2,046,913 of CAEMYA010000029.1, forward strand.
GGATCTGTTCTTGGGTTTGCTGGGATGTGAGAAATAGTCTAGAGGCTTAATTCCACTTACTTAGTTCTAGTTTACACAAGGGGAAAACAAAGTACGTCAAACTGAAGCAATGCACATAAACTAGTACATCAACACCTATTGGCCTAACCAGACACTGTACATTTGCAGGTTGCTGCTGGGTGAAGAGTCACTCAAAGCATGAAAGACACAAACGGGACTGTTTGTTATTTTGGACTGCTGTTGGAATACCATGACATCTTATATTTGGTTCTTCCATAGATGTATACGAAAATATTGAACGCAAACATGGTGCCTATTTGGTTCAATGAGATTTGCTCACTTGGCGTATATGACCAAACAGTTCTCTTGCTTTGCCACAGACACTGAGCATACAGGAGATAGCTAATTCTTGTCTCTTGTAACCCACTGAGCTCCTTCCCTCCCTCTGGTTGTACAGTGGGTTACAAGGTCAGCCCTAGGGAGGCATTTGGCTATGAGCGTGGGTCCCACCGATGTCCCTCTCTCCAGGAAACTTACCAGGGCAATTCAAATCTCTGTCAGCGTAATTGAGAAATTATTTTTTCCCAGCTCTATGTTAAATAGCTGTATAGTGACAAAGGACTGGGGTTGTATTTTTCTTGCAATTGTTTAAAACAAATAGCACAGTGCAGCTGGTGTAGCAAATTGTGAGCCGAAGTTGCCCCACTAAACACACCACCATGCAGCTGCAGTGTCTCTGGGCTTGTTCCGTACAGCAGTCATGCTGGGTGGCAGAGCAGTGGCAGGGCAGCATGGCAGCAGCCCGGCACTGACCAAGTGTCGCTACTTGACAAGATGGGAGTGAGACTATATTAAACAAGCCCAGAGATACCATGACAGTGAAGAGTAGCTCCGGACGATGAGTTACCCAGACAGGAGCAGCAGAAGACGAGGAGTGTGACTCAAGACATTGCCAGAGCTACTGTGTGAGTTAACAGTTTGGGAGTCCAGGGTAGACAGAAAAGTTCCCACCATATTTCCAGGGTAACCATGAAATTTAAACAAGAAATTTACTGTATATATTTTTGAATCTCTTCAAAGTTTCTGAATCAGCAGTGGGTCAGTTGGTACAAACTCATACTGTGCAGCCAGACTTTCATCAAAATCACAATATTTTGCTTAAAGAAATAGATGAGAGCCGCCACATGTCACTTTGAAAAGTGAAAGTGCTGGCGCCAGATTAAAAACAGCTAATAGCAACATGCCTAAAAGTCACTGTGTAGCATTTTTCACGTCAGACAATAAAAAATCCCAAAGGTGATGATGTTCTGTACTTCCCCAGGAGTGAGAGACAGTAAAACAAGAGTTCTGTGGCTTTGGGTCATCTGCAGAGAGCATTAAAATGGGCCGTGAGACTTGGCCATCTATGGCAAACACCTCATCAGAGATTGGTTAATGATGTTACTGTGTAAATCATGTTTTAGCTACAGCTTTTACCATGCAAAAATAAGGCCCTACTATAAAACACCTGCTTTGAGAGAGGAGTTTGGTTTACCGATTTGTCGAATGGACAGAAGCAGAGGGTGTTTTAACGTTAATAATTCACAAAAATTCAGCTTCTGCCTTCTAATAATGAATCTCATGAACAGCATGAAGTAACGTTGAAAGCAGTGCCAAACCCAGCCTATTCTCACCTGCTCTCAGCTTGTAATATACGGTTATATAATTAAGCACAAACGGCTTACAAAGTAGAGACAGTGATTATACTTCACCACAGTGACAGTGAAGTCTCATTGGACAAACTATAAAACAGCAATATAAAGTGCATTAATTACCTGGACATTCATTAACGGGGCTGTGTATGTCAGGTTTGTACACCTTGATGGAGACTGGGACTAAAAGGACAATCACATCCACCATATCCAATAAAAATCCATACGGTATTCTTGTTATATGCTACTAAATTGGCAGAGATCCCTGAATTTGCATTTACAGCCAGTCAAATCAGAGGGACGGCATTCAGGCAAAAGGGGGCGGGGCCATGACACAAGACCAGGAAGAGAAGAGAAGTACCTGGATGGGCTGCTCTGATCTATACGTAACCTCAATTTGAACTACACAGTAATTGTAGATTTTAAAATAACATAAAATAGACTACATGTAAAAATGATAATTTGTCATGATACAGAAGGTTAATCACAGGACTGTTTCTTTACAGGGATCAGTGATTTACAATCTAACTTGAACGTTTCAGTTGAGTTTATTGTATAGTTAATATTGAGTTGTTAGTGAACCGTCTGTTTTGTCTGCACCCTGTGTAATCACGATTTGATTCACAAGTGGATATATGCACTGTTGTGATTTAAAAAGGTTAGTTTGCCACAATTATGTATTTACTGTAGTTCTATTTTTTTCTAATATCTGTCAACCTGTCCAGTCATTCATACCCTCCAACAATCAGCTTTGTGTGTTGGACATGACCAGAGTTTATTCTAAGTGCTATGTCAATGGCAACTGGGCTCACCTAGCCCCAGAACTACCATGACTTGGATGACTGACAAACTTCATCAACAACCAGAGCTGATATTTTCTTTCCCCCATCTCACCATTCAGTCTTTTCATCTGATCAGTGGTCAGGTGGGTTTCCGTCACTTCGGAGACGCTCGCTGAAACTTTGCCTCCCATCTCTTCCCCTTCTTCTTTTTCTTTCTCTCTGATGGACTAATTATTGTCGTTGTTCTGCCGCTCGCGCTGCTGGCTGCCAAATGGAATTAAAAACCAATTATTGATAAATGAAGAGTGGCTTTAGCTGTGTACATGTGTGTTTGTGTGTGTGTGTGTCTGGAACAGAGCCTGGACCAGAGTACTACATCTGTCATCCAAGCGCCGTGACAACCACTCATGTGTAGCGTCGCATCCTGTGCAATTCAACACACACATCTGCACGGCAACATCTTTGCTGAACGAGTGTGTGTATGTGTGTGTGAATATGTTTTACTGTGCATCTGTGCTTTCATATGTGTGTATGATTTATATCTGTGACATTTTAGCATGTGCATATGCACGTGTGCAGGTGTGTGTGCAGGTGTGTGTGAGTATAGACTGATGCTACTTTGCCTGGATGTTTGTTTGTGTGCTTTCTGTGTTTGTGTGACAGATTGACGTGTGCACAGATGGTGGATGACGAACATATGAAATTCACTTCACACTTTACATGTTGACATGACAACAGTGTTAAAGCACAAATGATGGAATTTCATAAAATGGATTAAATGAAAACAAACTATTGATCCGTGTGCAGTAAAGTAAAAGTAACAGGATTTAGCACAGAAGGCAAAACATGTCATATCGGGAAGAATAAAACCCTTTTCAGTTGTTGAATTTTCTTTCAATTTTACCTGCTGAAGACTTATCTTCTAAACTGATGTTCTAAGAATAGAGGATGTATTCTAGGGGTGTGAATCTTCGGCAATCTCACCATTTGATTCAGATTTGATTCAAAATTGATTTGTCCATTGGATGAATAGAAAAGGGGGGACCTTTTGAAGTCTTTTGCTTCACTTTAGCATAAAATAATGAATTTAAAAAGCAAATATGTGTGTCTGTGGAAAGACAAAATAAGGGGTTATGCTCTGCTGTGTTGTTAACCTTATAAGGCAGTGACAGCAGCCTCTCTGCTGCACTGTTAGCTTCTGGGGTCCATTGTGGTACAAGACACTGAGCAGACGCAGAGTTTTTGAGGTAAAACACACCAAGTTATTGTTTTCACCACAGAGTTTGTTTCACATGTTGAATACTGCAGTGTGTGTTTGTTAGCGGTTGTCAACTGTTCTTCTCGTTACGCCATGAGAAGTCATCACAAACATGTGGCCTGCTTAATGTTTGTCTTGCGGAGGCAATTATCCGGTCATTATATGAAACAAATGCCTGCAACCTTACTGGAAGATGAACTTCAGAATAACTCTGCTGTGTGCACACTGTAAACTGTCTGGCTTCCCAAACCCCTTAAGGATTAGTTCAGCTGTTTTCATTTCCTCAACATCCCCCTAATAATCAACACTTAGAAAATTGATTTTTGACAATTGTGAATACAGCCTTCTGACTGTAACCTGTGGTTTTGTATTCATGATTCTGTTTATGAAATGCAATATAGGGGGATGGAAATTAAATTGCAAAAGTGCTAAAAAAAAAGAAGAAAAACATGATCAAACAACACGCCAGATATGTTTTTTTTTTTTTTTACAACACCTTGAAACAACAGTGACAATACAAATTGCTTAACATTATGCAAAGAATGTCATTAAAACATTTGGACACAAAGGACACGGCACAGGGAGGAACAGTTTAACCAAATCAGAGGTGCATGTGGACAAACAAAGACAGAGTGAGACTATTTAGTGAGTATTATTTAGTTTCATATCAAGTTTGAATGAAGTGTGTTTAACAACTAGTATTTTTCTATTTAATCAGGAATATTTAATTTCTTGACATTTTTTAGGTTATTTTATTCATTTATTACACTATAAGTTAAGAGAGCTTGTCAAAACGTAGCAAACGTGCTTATCCCATATACCTTATCTCCCAGCTCTCGTCTCTTGCATTACACTGTGTATTATGAGACATGACTGGTGGGACTAAGTTGGCAGGCATGCTAGCGTTTTTGACATAATGTCAACACTGTTATTTCTCCACACTTTATTGACAATGTAAGGTCAATTTTAAATGTTTCAAACTACAGTTCTGGCCATATCTTACAAATTGCCCCTTTCATATGAGGTCTTTAAACCAGATGATGAATTTGCTATAAGGTGCACTGCACTGCACATTTTTTATTGAACTGATATACATTTTAAAAAATTTAAGTTCTTGTATTATGGCCCCAAACTTCCATCAGTGGTTAAAAAATGACCAGCATGCATTTCCTATTACATTTTATGAGAACCTTTGATTCTTGTCAACTGTAGCTGTAAGCAATCTACCACACACTTTACATGTAAGTATTATCTTCGTCTTTCAACAGTGATTTAATTTCAAGAACATACTTGCACATTACTGTATGTTTTGTATCAGTGTGCTTGTGTGTGCGCACACATGAGAGTGTTTGCATTTATTCATATAGCTACATATTGATTGATAAGTTTGCTTGTCATTCACACCATTCCATTTTATGTTTCTTCATCCAAGGTGTCATGGCAGCTAGAAACACAATGGAAATGGTGCTACAGATACCGGCCAATGGAGGGCCAGTTATAGAGTTGGACTCTGAATCTGAAATCTCAGATGATGAGGACCCAGGCTATTGTCCAGGAAGTCTTAGTCATCCACCTGGAAATCCAACACTACTAAGTGAACTGGATCAATCAAACACAGAAGATCCGTCCAGTGAGTTCTCTGAGGAAGAAAGCGATGTCCAAATCACTTCCAACTGAATTGGAGCCAGTTACCTCCCACCCAGGGCCGACAACTGCCCACATGCAGTGAGGGACATCAAAAGCTCTACAAATAGAGATGAATTGTCAATCACCTGACAGTTACACACATACACACGCGCACACACACACACACACACACACACACACACACACACACACACACACAAAATGAAGTACAAAAACACAACATGAATGAAATTGTACAAAAAGGCATTGATTCTAATACGGGTCATTTTTGACCCACTTATGGAAGAGTGTAGTGTCCAATCACTAATTCATCTAAGGGTTAATAGATGCAAAAGTTACAGTTGTGCAACATTATAACTGATGGTGATACAAATCATGATGGCAGTGTTGATTGTATAGAGGGACTTCAGACACAGCCTTATGCTGTAGCTTGTAGCGAAACAGGAAATAGTATTGGCAGGGCTGAAATCATGAACTGCAGCAGCTACAGTAGCATGGCTAGCAGGTTTATGACATCAGCAGATGTAATGTCATAAGACATACTTTTAACATTATGTAGAAATAGGCATTTTGTACAATCTGGCGTCCCACACACTTTCTGAGTGCAACACCACTGTCATAAGTGCAAATCCCAGGTCTGCAACAGTTAGTTAGACGTAATGTAGGTGCTGACTACAAATAAAACTTATCACATCTTAACAATGTTATGTCTTGAAAAGTTGTATCATAAAGTAAACATGTGTGTAACACTGTGATCCACTCCTCTCACTGAAGTTACATGGTTCAGAAACAAGTGATGGGGGGTGAAGTGGCTGAAACAGAGACACCATTCATCCTATCACAAGGCACTGTACCATCAATATGATTTTACGGTTGTTATGTTAGGGTGAAAAAATATAATCCATAATGTAGCTATAACCTCTGACATTGTTCTTGCGCAGTATTGCCAAGCAGTATTCCACATTTTCTCCTGCATGCAATCTTTTACTGTGCAGTTAAATAAAGAGGGAAACACAAACAGTAGTGCCTGTACAGGCTGGACAATGGAGAGCCTTGAGATTTCATATTTCAGCGAGAGTTGAAGCATCTTTTCCCTGGTCAGTGTTTGGTGTTTTTTTTAAAATTTCTGGATAAAACTGAAGGAGGAAGGTGGGAGTGCTCCTTTATGAGCTGAGGCAATTGAGGCAAAAAAAAGTCGTTGACCCATCTGAAAATGCATCGCCACAAAGCTGAAAACGTGGCTGTTTTTCATGAAAAGGCGACAGGACATGTGGGGTTTTGACTGGACATTGACATTATTCACATATTGAGTTAAATAAACAAACAAATCCATTTGTTGGTGTTTATTCTGAATCAAAACAAAAAAAAAACACTGAGTACACAAACCTTTGAAAGATGGATTATGCTGTATCTCTCTATAAAAGCAAGAAATCTGTGTGTGTGTGTGTGTGTGTGTGCGTGTGTTTGTGCCTCAATATCTCTGCAGATCAGGATCAGACTGACCTGAGATTTTCAACATGGCTGCTGTGTGGTTTACGAGTGTGCAACGTCGGATTTGTTTGGACGACAATGATAGCGTTAATAAATGATTTCATAAATGATTTCCAAATTCCGCTAGCATTGTCAACCATAGCCACCATAACCACGTGCGCACCAGAGCCAATCAATGCAGAGCCCACCCCCACGCCCCACATCCTTAGTCGAAGGACGCACCGGTGCGTCCAAATTACATGACCAATTTAAGATGATGTAGCAGCAAGATGCAGAGTCTGTGAGTCTCGGTTCCGAGGTATGTGTTGGTGCGGTCTTCAAACTATATACCAGTAAATCGTGTTGATAGGCCAAGGAAAACTGGACTTATGACAAATAATATCCGCCACGCTTTTTTGCGAACATTGCCGTCACGTTTGCTGCGCGTTTGGTGCAGGAAGAAACAGTCAAAACCGGCTTCTCTCACGAAAGTGTCCGCAAGCAGGAAGTGTTTGCAAGCGAAAAAACCTGTGCTACTCCCTTTCCTATTGGTGGAAAAAGGCGCCACACCAACCAATCACACAATTATATGGCAAACCACATGATTTTGTTGCTGAGGAACAGGGGGAAGTTGTGGGAGGGATGGCAGCGAAAGAGTGACAGTGACAGTGACGGTGATAGAGACAACGATAGTGATAGCGAGTTTTGAGAGTTGAGAGATTTGTGACATTTAGCATGTTTGGAGTGTATAGTTAGTGTGTTATGTAGTGTTTGGTGTAGTGTGTTTAGTGTGTAGTGGAGTCATTTTTTTGGTTAATGAATCAAAACAATGAGGAGACTACTGAATGTGGAGCAGGCAGGGAGGAGCTGAGGGAGCCCTGAGCCTGAGGCATTGCCTGCATTTAAATGTAAATAGTTACATTTAACTTTGTAAATTTCAAACACTTACGCACAAATTTAGCAAACAACAATTTATATTTGCATTATAAGTAATAAAAATGGTTCGTTAAACATATTTGTGGTTTTCACAGTAAAAAATCACAGTAAAAAAACTTTTTCCTACTCGGATTTTATGTTTTTTGTGATTTTAGGTCCATTGTGTTAATACAGTATGTCAAAATGAAAAAATAACTGTACAGTCACACATGTGAGGTTGTGCTGAAAATAATGACACCAAACAAGGCAAGGTAAATAGTTTTTACGGTGAAATATAATGGCAAAATATAAAAAAGTCAAAAACAGCCAATTATGCCCTGAAATATATCGAATTTCACAACAAACCTAAATATCCCTGACGTCCCACCTTCAAACACAGCCTCATTTGGCCATCCATGAAAAAGCTACTTAACCTCACACTTTTCTATAGGAATACATACTTGCTTCGGGCAATGTATTAGTATATTCAAAGACATTTGCATAAAAAAAACAACTTCAATTCTTACCATTAATTCTTTTTCTAATGACTTTCAGGGACTTGGAGGCACAATCAGTGGTTTATCTGTGTCTTCTTGGCTTTTGTTTCATTCTTTATTAGGGTGAAGCTACGACGAAGCCTCTACAACTGGTTGACATGAAAAGGGACCGCCTCGATTGATTTTTTAGAATAATCTTAAAAAATTAAAAAATAAATGAAAATGATGAGTCTTAATAGCACGATTAATTCAGACACAAACAACACACACACACACACACACACACACACACACACACACACACACACACACAAATGTGTACATGCATGCAGTTTAAAACATGCCCCCCCCCACACACAGTAAATTATTATTAATCCCAGTAATAGCAGCCTCACTATGAATCCATCAACTGATCTCTATCTGTAAGGACCAGGTTATTTTTAGAACTGCTGCAAGGAATATGTGTGTATGTGTGTGTTTGTGTTTGCACATGTATACATGTATGTATGTGTATGTGTTTGTTTGCACACATATACATATATGTATGGGTGTGTGTGTGTTTGTGTGTGAGTGGGGGTCGAGGGACTGGAGTTGTTTTCCACAAAATAGTTTTGTAATTACATCTGCGAGGGGGGAAACTCGTTATCTGCGTTAGCGAGCGGCCGACGGCGAACGCTTTGAAATATGTCTCCTCTTCAGCGCGGCGACGCCAAAATACTGGTAATAACTGCTGATAAACAAGGCGGGTGTAATTGCATCTATTTGCATTTTTAAATAATGCCGCTGAAAAATAAATGTGTTTGCTGTAGACAGTGGCTGCTAGGTGTAAACCGCAGAGGTCCTTTCACACAGGGGGAGCAGCGTTTTTTTAATATAATTCAGCCTGTTTTCATTTCAGATTATCGCACAGCTTTTTAATAAGCTGATATATTATCTCATTATTTATAGGATTAACATTAGTATTATTTCAGAGGTCTAAACCAGGGAGACATTGCTGCCCTTCAAAAAGTTTGAAATGCTTTTCAAAGACATAAAGCATGTTTTTTTTGTGCTTCAATGGGCCCAGCTGGTTTTTCCTGTTGTTTCTCTGTCACCCTCATAAAAATCTACAGTTACCTACAGAGGAGCGCCACAATAAAGATGCATTATGTAATTTTCTGAAAGAAATTTTAATCAAAATAGGAAGTTAACCTAAGTAACCCTTATTGACCTTATTTTTTGACCTGACTCAGAGAACAGCTTGTGGAAAAAGAAATATGTTTGAGTTTGTATTACTTCTCCAAAACTACGTAGTGCCCTCCCTTGTAACCATTCTTGTTGGTATGTAATGTTATTACATGTGTATGTGTATGTCTCCTTGAGGTGAAAGGTCAGGAAAGCAGAACTGTCCCTTCCTAGGTCACACCCATTTTCACCCTGTGGTCCAATAAGAGCTGAGCAAGTTTGGTACCCTGATGTACCTCAGTCAACCTTCCCTTTGTCCTGTTAACTTATATAGGCTCATGTGTTTGGTTTGTCTGTGTTGAAAAGAAAAACAAGTCAATGTGATGGACCTCTAACAGCCACACCTAGACCATTTGTATTGAAACCCGGTCCAAATTACGAAGACACATTTTTTCAGATGTAAAGAGTGTATTAGGCTGTGTGGTAGGTCATTATCAGCGCAACATCAACACCATCACAATGTATGGTCCATTATAGTGATGCCAAGATCTTCACTGACACATCACATTGTATATTAGCAGTGTTTTCCACACATTGACGTTCCGTTATATATTTTTTATTTTTAAAAATGCAGCATATCCGTTCGGCTGTCACTCATGCGTCTGACAGACACAGCCTCCTCCCTCTGTTCATACCGTGTGTGTCCTAATGAAAACGACATCATCTGTTGAAATAATAATTTGGAAGCTTGATATTGGGGGGGGAAAAGGGATGGTGAAAGTCACAATATGAAACAAAAGTTTCATATCCCTGAGCACACGCCCCCAGCTGCCTCATCATATAAGTTGCCAAAGCCATTTACAATTACTATGTTACATGTAACGTTGCTTTGTGGTTCATTTCTCCTTATTTTGTTGAGTGAAGGGTCTATTTAGTTATGACACCATCAGACCGACAAGCCCCTGCTAAATTTGCAAGTGAAATTTCCAGATCTTTACATATTGTAACCCTGTTCACAAAAGACCCTTAAGGCTCTCCAGGACTGAATCTGCCAAACCTTTAATTCCAACTTCATAGTTCATAAATTCACTAGAATAAATCCCACATATTTACACTTCAGGTCCAAGAGTACATTTTCTCTTACTCCTTGGAATACCAAGAATAACTTTTATGTATTGCCAACCTCCATCTGTTACACCAGGTCTGAAACAAGTGTTATATACATTACAAGAGAATTATCCTCACACAATTAAAAAATTGTATTCTAGCATACAAATATTATTAAAAAAAACAACCAAAATACTGGACAAATTGAAATTCGTGTCCATATTGTCCAACAAGGGTTAGAGCTCTTTCATCAACTCGGTGCCATGAATGTCTATAACATTTTGTGCCATCTAGTACATGTTGAGATATTTTTCATGGCAAGTGAAGACCTGTGAGAAAAGGTGTAACAAACAGATGAGCAACAATATCTCCACTTTTTCTTGGTTATAGAAGCCCTAATGATGTTATTGGTGGAAATCACTCTGTCTTTGTGGTGAAATCTCTGTGGAGATTAATTAGTTTGAATGTCATTCCAGACAGCTTTATTAATTGTACTGGCAAAGCCTTGTCCAAAATTATAGAGGATTTCCTGCTTTGATGTGTCAAAATGTCTGCTGTGAAAGACTTCAGGATTTAGAGTTTGTAAGGTTCATTCTAAATGTATAGTAAATGAGAGGTAAACAACCACCATTACTGATGAACATCTAAGTGACGGAAAGGTTAAACTTGTATTCGCATCACAAGAAGTCGCATCACCTACCACATTACTCACTCTCTGATTCTCTCCCAGAAGTTATAGCCACCAAATGAAAGTAAAGTTCCAGTACTCAACTCAACAAAAAAGGTCTCGTTTTTTCACATTATGTCATTAAGATGTGTATTGAACGACTTAACAATATTACACATGCCTTATATTTATTTAATGCTGCAGCTCCCATTCAAAGATCTCATATCATATTTGCCATCGGATGCGGCTAAGTGGCTAATGTGACCTTGCTAACGCAGATGTTATACTGTACTATATTTACACGCAAGCACGCAGATTTTATTATTAGCAGTCATGTGTGCTGACCAAAAGAAGCTCTCCAGCCTCTACGTGGCTGCAGAGAGGCATTCATAGATTCACATTAAATCTGTCATCTATTTATATTTATATCCATTTCCTACCCTCCCTTTAATCTCACCTTCTCTCTTTTCTCACTTTTATTCATTGCTTTCTTAACATCTATCCATCCTTACCTTTCGCTCTTTCTTGTCACTCTCTATGTGTTTCTCTTCTTTTGTTCCCTCTACCTTCACTACCTTTATCACTCACTCCTTTCCCCTTTCTGTCTGTTTTATCTCCTCTTCTGTATATCTCCCTCTTTATTTCCTTTCTCACTCCATCACACTTTACATTGCCCACATTTCCCATCAGTCTTTCCATTAAACTTCCTTCCACCTTTATGTTTTTCAACATTCCCTCGTTGTCTTTCTCTTGTCAAATTTTCTTTCATTTTTTCCCTCAATTCTCTCCTTCTCTTTACCTCCTTTCCTCTGTTACTTGTATACTAGGGTTGGGGGTGTTAGGGTTGGTTTAATTAATACCACAGCATCTCCCCGCTCTGCTCCCCTCTCCAGCTCCGGACATTAATCAGAGGTATTTTCGGGGGAAGCGACGCGGCGCAGGTGCAGATCGTCAGGGCAGAGAGAGAGAGAGCCAGATGATGTATGGAAATACACGGTAGACCCTGATCCGGCCGGCCAATCATCATCCATCACCATCCGGTCGCCGGGCGGAACAAGTTATTTCCACCAATGGAAAAAAGGGAGGCGACAGATTTACGTCTCGCTTATCAGGACAAACAAGGTGGATGGTTTGTAAGTGGAAAACAGGAGTCAAAGTTCCTCCAGGGCCATCTGGGAAAATGTTTTTTGTTGCCCTTTCTTCAACACTATGTTTCAGTTAATGATTCTGTACACTTCACATAAGGCTTCGTAATGATAGAACCACAGAACATACCTTAACTGTTATTTATGACTTGTCAGGGGAACATCTCATTCTATTGAATTTACAATTTTTAAATCAATGCTGCAACATTTCTTTCAAAATCTGTTAATGAAATCTGTTCAACAAGGTGAAAAAGTTTTAGTCAAAGAACAAATTTTGCATGCACCATACACAAAGTCTGTTTTTTCATCAAACCCAAGGCTGAACCACGTACCATGTACACAGAGCGTTCCTGCTCTGGTACGGTTTTGCTCCGTCATCTGGCAACCCCCACCAGCTGCAATCTGAGTCCGGCCAGGTGCGGCACTACCGGACAGCTGGAGTCAAGAGACTGAGGAGTTCCCGCCCTAATTACATAATCACCCGCGACCGTAGTTATAGCTATGTGTTATAAACACAACAACACAAAGTGTTTCCAACCAAAGGATTAGAGGAAGTATTTTTATTTGTCTCTTGTCTCTCTCTGAGATTGTTGTGCTGACGTCAACATAGAGTGATTTATTTGGAAAATTAACCGGGTGTTATGTTGTTGTTTCCGTGTGTGACTTCCTGTCTGCTCTGTGCTGGTCTCAGCTGACTTGCTGTGTCGTGCGCTGGCATTCGGCAGAAATAGAAGCCCTGCGTATCTGCTACAGCAGGGTCTGGACTGCTGGAGCTTGGACGGAGCAGATGCGCAGCCCAGCGGAGCCGTGACGGAGCAGAGCCGGACTGGACACGTATCTAGTGTAATCTAGCCGTGTGGCTGAGTGAAGATATCTGTTTCAGTGGCATTAGCAGTGGTTGTTCGGTTTCCCATACAGACAAAGATATCTCAGCCATTGGTAAAATAACCGCAACATTTTGCTTAAAGGGACAGTGTGTAATATATCAAGTATTTAGCACCATCTAGCTGTGAGGTTCTACATTGTGACACTTCTTTGCTCACCCCTCCCGTTCTGAAGACATTGGAAACGTTCCAGAGGCTACGGTGGCCCTGACAGACAAGAAGCTCAATTTCAAAATATGGACTCTTTACCAACAGCATCGAGTATTTCTATTGATTCAAGTAATGAGGTAAAGATGTCATGTCGTTAGCTATTCCGAAATGTACCCTTGTTTTCTGAATTCACCGGTCACGTTGCCTTTTTTTTTCTCTTTCACTTTATTGGTGGAAAGGATTCCTTCTCCTGTGGCGTGGCATAAGTGTGGTCTTCCATTTATAAAACAAAATCGCAGGCTTTCAAATTTTCCAGGGCAGTGACGAGTGCTTTCGCTGATCCCTCTCAGTTCTGCAGTCAAGCTGGCTCTGAGCGAAAACGCGTTTAGCCTTACTACGTAGTACCACGTAGTGCTTTGTGTCCCTCTCGGCAGTCCATCGTTTTTTTAAAACCGGAAAGACATGGCGGCCTCCATAGAGCTTGCCCGTGCGATATATATTCAGATGGGTAATTCTTCGCTCAGGAGGATAAGTCAGATTGTTGGCAGAGGTAATTGTACACCAGTGAGGACTTACTTATGAACGAAGATGTTGATTTGAGTTAATAAATTACTTAAATCGTTACACACTGTCCGTTTAACTGTAAACGTAATGACACCATCAACCTCAGCTGAAGTTTGTGCTGAGGTCTAATCAGCAAATGTTAGCCTTCTTAATTCCTAAACAAAAATAATGACATTGTACTACACATAGAACAAAAGGAGAGAAGAAGAAGCCTTTCCGACCAATACAGAAGGTAGTTACTTGGTTTTGAGGGGCACGGTTCAGTAATAGTTCAGCGTAACAGGAGAAAAAGCAGCAACACTCCCAAAAGAATAAGGCTAGCTTCATTTCTATATTTTCAACAGACAAATTGTAAGTTACAGATTGTTCCACCATGTGCCCACACTCAGAAAAAATATTTTGGCCTCATACTTTTGTATTTCAATTCCATACAAAATGTCCACACACTTGAAATACACATTTTTTAATGTAACCAAACTAATAACCTTAATATAACTACACCGGTCCAGTTAAAGCTAGGGTCTACAATCCTGGAATTTGAAAGTGGCACCTCCTCCAAGTTTCAAAGGACCAAAACCAGATCCGTATCCAGTGGAAATTGGGCCAACTCATTAGCCATTCTCATGGCTAAAAACAACACACAAAGAAGCTAACGTTAGCATTGGGTTAATACAAGCTACAAACGTAGCCAAGTTGGCAAACCTTGCATATTTCATGAAAAAAACAAATCTCCCCAAACCAAAACAAATCATTACCTGTCCAACAGAAAGAGAGCAACCTCTGCATCACTTTTCAGGCCATTCACATGCCCCAGTTGTCTCCACTGCTCAATGCCGCACCGATGTTGACTCGGTCCGACTTCTTTCTTTATCCAAAGCCTTTTTGAGCGCAGCCTTTTCTGCCACAGGCTTTCTTTTCCTTGCCTTTTTAGCGGGGTGAGCTGTTACAAGTAATGCTGGCTGCATTATCTCTGCCATTGTAACCAGATGAACGTCTCCTCTTGCAACTTAGTATTTCTGCACAGGAGTGTGCTGAATATTTCCGGCATCAGTGAAATATGACGTGTGCACGCGCAGAGGAGGGAGGGACAGAACGAGACATGAAGGCATCTGACTAGGGGTGGGTATTGGCAAGAACCTCACGATACGATACGTATCACGATACTTTGGTCACGATACGATGCGTATCACCATATCACGATATTGCGATATAAATAAAGATGAAAACACAGGTACCTGTATATGTACATCAGATGATATTGATCAGAGGACAAATTGAGTCAAAACTATTTCACTCAAAACAGCCTCTCCATTTCATTAATTCCCATGAAATTTCGGGCAGTAATATTCTCTTTGTCCAGCTTGTTGTTCTTGCTATCTCTCTTAACTTTGAAAAGTGCTTCCAAACGTCAACTTTAAATTGCGGAGGCGTTGTTAACTTGCCATCCATTTTACAAAGAACTCAGCCACTCTCTCTACTACAGAGATACACCCGCCGCACAGCAGAGTCGCTCTTCGGCGATATATCGATATTTGGAGTTGAAAAATCGATATTGTATTGGGTGGCAAAGTATCGCGATATATTGTTGTATCGATATTTTTGCCCACACCTACATCTGACCAATCCGTGCATCTTTTTCTCAGTCCTGCAGCTGCCACAGAGGTTTGATTATTTTCGTTCCTTTTTCTGAATACATAATGTATTGACTACTGTCAGGATAGAAGGACCATTTCACCCAGTATAACATTACAGACCCTAGCTTTAAATAATGACCACGATTCATACAAATGTCTTTTCAGGGTTTATTTGCTCCTTCTCTCTGTCTCAGCAGACACCTAAACACCGTGAAAACTACAACAAAATAAAACATAAAGGTTTCACAAATCACACACAGTACATACAAATCACATACAGTACATAAGCCAGTGTCCATTAAACATATAGTGGAAATTATCGTGTGCGCCTCTTGCACCACATGTAGAAAAACGTATCTCTGGAGTGGCTCCTTCATCATCAACAGTTGCGCTGTTCTTACCCAAAATGCCACTGAAGTGACCTCAACACATTACCTCACATTTCCCAAAATGCTCTGCAATATATTGTTTTACTTATGTTCAAGTATCTTTTAGACATGGCTTAAATGATCTTGAACTTATAAAAGAAACATACATAACGTGCACATCAAACTGTCACTTAGTCAGTTACACTTTTTGTTATGAATCTTTGTAAGTCAAGAAATAAATATGCAATAAACCCAATGTGTTTTAAGTACACAATTACTAGGCTACTAAGATAACTATTTATCAAAAAAACTACTTTACTCACATCCCTAAAACACACACACACACACACACACACACACCCACACACCATTTATAAACTGTAATGGCCACTGTTTGAAATCAAAGGCATATACCACACTACTACACATACCACTTTGATATAGCAACACATAGACTGATTTACCAGCACAAACCTACAAAAGTGGAGCAACAGCCAGAATTCTTTGTACGTAATACTTAACATTTTGATGTTAACATTTTGCTGCTTGTTAGATGACACAATGGATATAAATAGACAACAGAATTTTCCCTCAAGAACTTTGCTTAACATTTTTGTGAAACTTCAGGTCGACAATTAATATGCCGCAGCAAAAATATAACAATTGAGAACTTTGAAAAAGAAACAATCAACATTTTAGGTATCTCAAATAAGTCAACCACTTTGCTACACATTTTCGAGAGGGGGATATCAGTGTTTAAAAGCCGTTATTAGTCCAATTACCCAGAATCATATCGTCACCATTTTCAGATCCTGCTCTAGGCGAAAGCTTGAATGAGTCCAATTCCATCAGGATTATTGGGAAAACTCCAAATGCTCACTTGAGATGACTTTTGGTGGGTTTGCACCTCTTCCATGCCTTCAGGTACAATGACAACATATGCAGTCGTCACATCTGTAGGACTGGAACCCTAACCTGAATGATGCTGGCGGCAGGTAGACAGGTAAGTCAGGTAAGTCAACCACTGACATTTCAAAGAATACTAGACCATCTTTTTTTATTTTTTTTCATTTTCTGATTGTCCAGAACTTTACCATATGGCTCAGTGGTTGTGAATCTTTAAGGTATGTAACCCCTTGATTCCACTATATAAGTGCCCGGTACAGCTCCGCTCAGTCATGGCACTACCACGGCAGCGGAACTGAGAGGTTTCACTCTAGTCTATGTATTAACCAGGGGCGTATTTAGTCATTCGGGGGCCCAAGGCAAGCCCAGTCATTGGGGCACTCCACATCCTCGTACTGCACTGACAGAAGTTTTATTCTCACCTCAAAACAAGGTCTTCAATGTGGGCAACAGCAAGTAGGTTCAGCCTGGATATTGTTGTATCTTGTGTTACTAAAAAAAGAAGACACCATAAAAGATAAGGTCAATTATGAGAACAAACATTTTAACAGTATAATTGTATTAAATGTACCTTTTGTTTTTCTTTCTTTCTCCCTTTTTTCTTTGTGATGTTTTCTTCATCTCCCTTTCTCTGTCTTCCTGTCCCTTTTCTAATTTTTTCTCCGTTGTGTTCCTCCACTTTTTCTTTCCTCTCCTCTTGTACCATCAGGTGATATTTGGGTTAGGGTCATGTGTGTGCAAGACAGACTTAAAATTTTCACACTAAAATTTGACCTTCCGAGCCTTTGGCTCATCAAACCTTGTAATGAGTAGCTCCATATCCAGTGACTTTCTGACTTCCTGCTCAATGGAGAATGCTGTAAGTGTTGACAGCCTGTCATGGGACATAGTTGACCTCAGGTAGGTTTGAATCATTTTTAGTTCTGAAAAACTTCTCTCACCTGAAGCTACTGTGACAGGGAGCGAGAGAAGAAGTCTAAGAGTGATGCTGAGATTTGGATACATGTCAAGGATACCCTCCTTATATATGTAATCAAGCATCTTAGATGGAGATGCGATATGTGTGGGGAATGATCTGACTGCTATGTTACTAGTCACATAACCGTTTTTATATGTCGCCCCCCCCAGTAACGAGGGCCAGTACAAAGCTGGCTTTGCCTCGACAGTGACCTTCGTAAAAGGATCAGTCCCACCCATACCGGACCCAGCAACTGCACCCGAGCCACAGGTAAGCGTCACCGCGGTTTGATAGTATTTACAGTTGCCTATGAGAATGGTGAAGTCGGAAGTAGGCTAACTAGTTAGCCCCGCTTCGATCCCTTATGCAATGGTGTTTGAAGTGAGTTTAATGTTAACAATATTCCGAGGGAGCTTGGTTGTCACAGTAAAAAGTCTGGAAACGTGCAGACTGGTGACAGGGACGATGCGAACAGTGTCCAAGAGTTAGGAAACTGTGTTGGAGACAAACACAGCTTTCGCTAGCTGTTAGCCATTAGCTACATGGTAGTAACTGTAACAACACATACGAACAAGCTAATATTATTCAGACACACTAACCATTCTATGACGTCCTGCTGCACCCGCAGAGTCTGTACTTCTTCAGGAGCCTCTCCTTCTGGGTCAAACTGATATGGTTGAACGAAAGCATCTCCGCGAGCGATACATATATATGCATCCACCATAACATTAGTGCATGCTACCGCTAGCATATGAGGCATCCTCTCCCTGAGAGGGGCGTGTAGCAGGCAAGGCAAGCGTTGACAGACGGAGCTCATTAGCATTTAAAGGTGCAGTCCCAGCTCCGGCAGCGTGGAGCCCTCCTGAACAGATACCCAGGGCTTCTATTTTTGATGGATTTGGTTAGCCCAATCTTCTTCTTCTGTGATCTCAGGTTTTATTAGTGAGACTCACTGGATGTGGACTGTTGCTTTAAAGGTTGCCATTTGCCAACTATCTTCTGACGGGACACTGACAGAGAGCAGGGGGCACACAGACTACTTACAAAAGGGATAATTGGACACAGGTGAAACACATCAGGGAGGGGCAGACAGCCTCAAAGGTGAAGAAACATGGACAAGGGGAGGAAATGAAAAGCAAAATGTGACACATGAGAGCAGAACTTTTAAATAAAACAGGACATGTCAAAACCAAGAACTACAACTATGACACTTGCCAGTGGTAGAGAACAGAAATGTAAGATCTTATAGGAAATTCCTTTGTCTAAAAAAATGAGTGTCACTTATGTTTGTACATGTTATAAACTTTGTAATAAATAGAAAATAAGAAATAAAAGGCTTTTTGTGTTGACAGTAGCTTCAAATTGAAGTTGCTTCAATTCCAACCTGCTGCAAAACCTTTTGTGCAAGCTTTACAAAAAATGTAGGTTACAGTGGTTGCTTAGTATGCTTGCATACACAGATCTGTGTTCTGTGTTTGTGCCTCTGCTGTGTATGTATCCTGTTGCCTCTCTCTCTCTCCCTCTCTCTCTGCTTCTCATTCCACCCTCCTCCCTCTCAACCTGAGCACACCTGAGTGTAATGAGTGCTCGGGTGGAGTGGGTTAGGTGATAAGAGGGCAGAGAGTGCAGGGACAGGAAGGCATGGAGATCACACACACACACACGAGCAGCAGCTAACTTGTGAGGTGTGTTCTCTCCTCACCTTGTTCTCCTTTCCACAAGCAGGTTTGGTTCTCACCCTCGATACATGTTTAGATGGTGGGGTTTTGTTATTTTAGTTTATTGTGTTAGTTTGGGCTAGAGGTTACTTGTTGTTCAGTTATTCATCTCTTTAAGGAAATTACTGCTCATCACACACAGGATGGATAAGGTCAGAAAGTAATGACAGGCGTACAAATACATGGTTGGTTTTTGGTCTTTGAAGGCTCACTTATCTTGTCCTTTAATTACAGCTGAAGACATTTCACACCAGTGTTTAGACCAAAGAATTAAATATTATATAACAGCATAACGTAAATTAATTGTCAATTTTACTAATTGGCATATAAAGGATGATGATGGTCATGATTACAGAAACAATGAAAGGACAATAACAAGCAGCAGGCGACAGATAACTGTAATGGTAATTGCTACACCAATAATGTCAGTGTTATCAGATTAATTATGATAATGTTGTTAAACCCGGCGAACACACTCGCTCACTCCTCTAAACCATTCTCTCCTCCTCACTAGATGAATTTAAACTCGTATGTGAATGCCACTGAAATTCATGGTTTTACATCATAATTATCTTTTTTTTCTTTAATTAATCAGACATGTAGGTCTCATCTCTTTACCATATTGTCTCTCTTTCACACACACACACACACAAACACACACACAGTCCTCTGACAGCATGTTTGCATTAGAATGTGTGTGTGTGTGTGTGTGTGTTTGACAGGTCAGGCCTGATGAAGGCAAATCAAATAGTTCTGGCTAATTGGGAGCTTTAATTCAGTACCAGGCCGACTTATTCCCCCGCCACACATTCGCTCACACACACACACACACACACACACACACACACACACACTTAATGTTATTACTTGTCATTCAGAGTCTATTTAGTCTAGTCATTATTAGAGCCTAATACCCTTCATGATTAACAGTAAAAGCTCACCTCTTATGACACACACACACACACATACACAGAAAATGGGTAATCTCTTTATTTCATTATGTGTGTTCATGTGTTTAACACCCACTGTCCGCTTCTGTTCGGCGCCAGTGATGACCAATTGGGCTATTATTAGAGGGCCTTATGTGTGTATTTATAAAGAAAGAAAATGTGGTGGGAATGTGCATACCTCGTACATCAGACCAGTGTACACACATGTTTAGCGATAGCTACGGGTAAAATGATTAAGTAGTAGGGGAGCGATGACTCCGACCTCAGAATAAAACAGTGTTCGTTTAGGCTGTCTGCCAAATTTGTTGATCGTATTAATAATTTGCAGTATATACAGCGTTCAGTGATAGGTCATTCAAACATGCATTTATGTATTTAATTTTAAATGACGTGTTTATCAGTTTCGGCACCTTGGTCAGTGGCCTTCAGCCTAAAACTATAATGCTCTATGTACCCATCTAGTGTCGATTGCGCGTTAAAGGTCCCATATTATAATGTCATCAATTTCACACGGCTGTCAGAGGTCCAACAACACTGTATTCGATATGCATTGCCCCAAACCCATCCATGGTCCTGAATCTCAGCTGTCTAAAAGTCGCTCAAGTGAGCTACTCTCTACTGAGAGTAGGCTGTTTCTGTGCCTGCACCTTTAAATGCTAATGAGCTCCGTCTGTCAAGGCCTACTTGCCTGCTACGCGTCCCTCTGAGGGAGACGATGCCGCTTGCGCTAGTGGTAGCATGCGCTAATGTTTTACGGTGGATGTATGGCTATGGCTCATGGAGATCCTTTCAACCATACCAGTTTGATCCAGAATCGGACCCAGAAGGAGAGGCTCCTGAAGAATTACAGACTCTGCGGCTGCAGCAGGACGTTTCAGAAAGGTTAGTGTGTCTGAATAATGTTAGTTTGTTCTATGTGTTGTTACAGTTACTACTATGTAGCTAATGGCTAAAAGCTAGCAAAAGCTGTGTTTGTCTACAACACAGTCTCCAAACTACTGGACACTGTTTGCATCGTCTCTGTCTCCAGTCTGCACGTTTCCAGACTTTTTACTGTGACAACCAAGCTCCTTCATAATATTAATAACATTAAACTTGCTT
This sequence comes from Diplodus sargus, assembly GCA_903131615.1. Taxonomy (NCBI): domain Eukaryota; kingdom Metazoa; phylum Chordata; class Actinopteri; order Spariformes; family Sparidae; genus Diplodus; species Diplodus sargus. The sequence continues at coordinate 2,068,489 of CAEMYA010000029.1, forward strand.
CAAACATCATTGCATAGCTAACTAGTTAGCCAATTTCCAACTGACTTCACCATACTCCTAGGCAACTGTAAATACTATCAAACCGTGGCGACACTTACCCGTGGCTCGAGTGCAGTTGCTGTGTCCCGTATGGTTATGACTGATCCTTTTACGAGGGTCAGTGTCGAGGCAAAGTAAGCTTTGTACTGGCCCTTTGACATTTTCGTTACGTAACGAAAGGAGCTGAATCTGAACAGCCTGTAGGAGCACTATTTTACCAGTGGATGGGCTGCAAAGACCATGCAGGACTTGTTTTCCTCATTCTGGGAGTTGGTAGGCTCAGGGAGGACCAGTTTTATATGAAGAGACCAGAGAAAACGCGTTTTTCATAATATGGGACCTTTAAGTGTTTTGTGGTCAAGTTGGCAACTACAGATATTATTCAACATCTAGTTATAAAAATCTTGCTGATAAGCAGTTCACATGTTATGAAATACTATGACTTTTGGCGCTTTTCGCCATAATGAGCTCCGGAACCCCCACTCTACCATCGCTCGTCCGTAACCTATGTTCCTGCCATCAGAATCAGAATTAGAAATCCTTTAATGTCCAGCAGACGGTGAAATTTGTTTGTCCTAGCAGTGACAGAATATTACAGAACAAAAACAATTGCAAGAATAAACAATATAATTAAAAATGGAAGAAATAGAATACATGATATAGTGCAAAATTAACAGCAGATTTGTATACGCAGAATTTAAATACAAATAATAGATATGGGTGTTAAGGAATTTGATCAGATAGTGCAAACAGAAATGAGTTTTGTACAGACATATTGCACAGTACAGGGTACAGGGTGAGGTCTATAGGGAGCAGTGCTGGTTGTGCAGTCTGACTGCAGCAGGAAGGAAGGACCTTCGATACCTCTCCTTCACACACTTGGAGTGTATCAGTCTGTTGCTGAAGAAGCTGCCCAGTGCTGTGAGAGTGACCTGCAGGGGATGGTACTCCTGCACTAGCAGGAGGGCATCTTCATCATCCTGCTCTCTCCCACCACCTGCACTGGGTCAAGAGGGCATCCCAGGATGGAGCTGGCCTTCTTAATAAGTTTACCAAGTCTCCTCCTGTCTGCTGCCGAGATGCTGCTGCACCAGCAGACTGCTCCATAGAAAATGGCTGATGTCACCACATAGTCATAGAAAGAGGTCAGGAGTGCCCCCTGCACCCCAATGGACCTGAGCTTCCTCAGCAGGTACAGTCTGCTCTGGCCTTTCTTGCATGTAGCTGTGGTGTGATCAGACCAGTCGAGTTTATTGTTCATGTGAACTCCCATGTACTTGTAAGATGTCACCATCTCAATGTCCGTTCTCTGGATGTTCATCTGTGTGCAGGGTTGTCTGTGCCTGCGGAAATCCACCACCAGTTCTTTGGTCTTCCTGGCGTTGAGCTGGTGGTGGTTCCGCTGGCACCAGTCCACAAAGTCCTGAGTAAGTTCTTTGTAGGCTCTGTCGTCCCCGTCCCTAATGAGGCAGACGATAGCAGAGTCGTCAGAGAACTTCTGTAGATGGCAGTGAGGGGATTGGTGGTAGATACTAGCCAGTCCCTGACTTCACCCTCTTTGGCCAGTATGGCACATATCTTGTTGTGATTTTTAATGCTATTAGACTTAAGTGCAGTGCATCTTCCTAAAACATGTTGCAGGGTGTCTAATCCGTTCTTGCACAGGCAACACTGTCTAGCCTCCGTGCCGTCTCTGCGTGGAAGTGGGCACGGTATTTGTATGCATCTTCAGGGCAAAGTTTAGCTCTGACTCCTCCAGACCGCGAATTGCCATAGTGCAGAGCCAGTGGTTGCTGACCCTGTCCGTCCCGAAGACTTCAACTCCCACGCCTTGAGTCTTCAGACAACACCATTTAGACAGGTAGGTACTCCCTACCTGTCCAAACATCATTCGCCAGCTCAGCATCCTCCATCTTAACCACTTTCCATTTGATGTTTTTTCCGTTCAAGTGGTTGAGCATCTGCCTCACTCTTCCGACGAGCACCGAGTCCGAGATGGATGTCCGTGAAGTCATTCGAATATTCTCATCATTCGAGTCAAGCAGCCACTTGATCTTTTGCTGTTGGACTGTGGGGATATGGGCAGCTAGTTTGACTAGACCCAAACTACCTGCAGAAGCATTTTCTGAACTGTTTTGTTCCCTGAAATCTATCACTGGTGTCTAACCTGGAGTTAGATTTTGACAAGTGCAGATGAAAGATGAGTAGAGGAATTTTTCAAGTTGGTCCCGATGACCATTTATTGTTACAGGTTTGTTGGTCGGTTTTGCAGATGGCCCGTGCCATCTTTCTACACATGTCACTGATGGCTAACCCACATATCTTGTCTCAGGATGCCCCCGCCCTTCAGATTCCCCCGCACCGATCATGCGTACGGGGGTACCGCTCAGAGACCGGGGGGGCAACCATTCAGTGAGTATTTTGCACTGTGCCTCCCCAACAAAAAGCCCTGACATTTCTTTGGGTTTATCTTGAGTCCAGTCATGTTGCAGAATTTTCCCAGAACTGCCAGGTTCCCAGACATGCCATCCCAAGAATCACTAAGCAGGACCAGAATATCTGTAAATGCCATGGATGTGATGTTTGCTCCGCATCATGTTAATCCCACGCCCTTCCGATCCTACAGTCGCGGCAGTGAGTCAATTGCGAGGTCAAAGAGTAGGGGGGACATGGGGTCGCCCTGCTTGACGACCCGACAAAGTTCTATCCTCTCAGCACATCAACTCTGATCTGCTCCAGTGTCTCCCATAGATAGTTTTGGGTGACTGTGTCAAAGTTCTAAGCAAAGTTGATAAAGACAGCATTAAGCAGTGTTCTGTACTGCTTACATGTCTGCAGAATCCCATCAAGCAGTGCTAGATTTCCAGAGCAGCCAGGAGACTTCACCAAGTCTTTCTGACGTATATGAACCGTGAAGACCTCAGCCAACCTCTTGGTTGGAGAAGGCCCACAACAGAATCGTTTTTTCCTCCCTTTCTCAAATATCCCGATATGCCTCCCTTACTGTATGAGGCTCCCACAGGTAGACTCCTCGTTCCTGTCGAGTATCCACGTTGTGAGACTAGCTCTGCCTCTCCGGTCCGTGACCGGACACCAAGGTCACTTTCTGAAGTCCTTTAACCAAAGGCCGGGCATAGCAATCAATTTCCTAAGCAAGCACCTCACCTCAGCCTTGAGGCAGCAATCTATGCCGGGTGTGACTAATGCAATGACCTGGGTCAGGGGGATGGCAACTTCTCGACCTGAAAGGTCAATGGCCATGGGCACCTGTGCAATGGGGGACTTAACCGTTGCCTTCACCATCATTGCTTCATCATTTCTCCCTCATCTGCCTGTGGCATAACCTTATAAAATGTATTGTCGCTTTCGAGATGAGGTTTGGAGTAGGGCTTGGGGTAGCGCGCTAAAATGGCCTTTGAGATCTCCACAGGCTCCCACACGCCTTCATAACTCTCTGGATGTTTGGTCCTTTTATGACTGGACAAGTCCCTTGTGGCGGAGAAGCCAAATGCCTTGAGATGGGACACTCCACATTTAGGCAGGTGGCAGACCATTTTACGCAAGGGAACGTGCCAGTTCACTTCCCACAGATGTAGCTGATTTTGTATGGTCGGTGGGTCCTCTGGATGTGTTTTGCCAC
>CAEMYA010000029.1:2072759-2099446 GCA_903131615.1 Diplodus sargus
GCGCCTTAGACTCCTTGGTCTGTGTTACACAGTCACAGTTTGGTTAGGTTTAGGCATCTCAAGTACTTGGTCATGTTTAAGAAAAGATCATCATCAATTTAAAAGATATCGCTTTTGACTTTTGTCGCTTTTGACTTTTTTGACTTTTGTAACAAACATAATGCGCAATCTGGTCTCTGAAGGGAAAGATCACGATATGAATGATCCAACCACCCCTCAAGTCAGACTTTTATCAGTCTTTATACTACAACACTCGACTGGGACAGCTACAGTCTCAAACTTAGATGTGTAAAGCCACTCACCAGGCTGCTGTATTGGACTCATTGGGAGTGGGTTAGGGTTAGGGGACTGGCTGTGAATTCTACATGAAAGATGAATTTTGATCATACTTTGTATTTATATCAAAGCCCTTTAAAAACAATTTCATTCGATCTTGGACTGTAAACTTTGTAAAGTTTGCTCCAATATGAGCTCTATAATGTAATAACTCCTACAGATTGCTATTTGCACGTGGCAGATTTGACCTATTACATACACTGGGAGTTACTTCAACTTGTGTTTTTGGAGCATTCCACAACTTTACTAGTCTTTTGTTGCCCTTTCTCAACTTGTTTGAAAAATGTTGCCGCCATCAAGTTGTTTTTATATACATATATATTGTCTGTAATGTTTTTAATTGAGTATGTCTCTTGTGGGATTAGCAAATTGTCACATTCTGTTTTAATAATGTTTTATTGCGCCCCAACTATTTTAGAATCATGGTTGTAGATGTTTGCTTTGGGATTTTTGTGTGTAGCTGCCCTAGTAAATTCATCTGTGTACACGCTCATTATGAGCCTGTGTGTGACAGCAGAGCTGCTAAGCTAATGCTCTGGTATTAATTTGGGGGGAGGTTATCCTCCTAAGGTTGTTCCGACATGGCCGCTAATCTCACTGCCGGCTCTCCTTTTAATTTAATTACAGTTAACTATGTTAATATTTCATTAAAGTATTAGATAGAAGAACGTGTGTTTTAATCAGACCAATGCTGCAGCAGCATTCATGGAGCCTCGTGTCGTGCTCCGTCCCTCCCTTGCCATCATCCGCTGTCTGCTCATCCGTTTGTTCTCTCGAGACTTCCTCATCCTTTCATCCCCTCTTCTGACAGAAGCTGGCATGTGCGTGCTCGTACACACACACACACAAAATAGCGCACGCACTTATGCAACTGCACACATGCAAGCTAAATGCCCAGGAATAAATGTAAATGAGAAGTTTTCTGTGCGACTCCCCCGCTCTAAACACACACACACACACACACACACAGCTTGTTCTCTCCACAGGCCAGGGCAGATGTCTCTTGTCAATGTGCACAAGCGTCAAACGACCAGCCTGTCATATTTTCATATTTAACTATTCATCTCATTCTAATTTATGGAGTTTGAATACACAAACACACACACACACACACACACACATACACACACAAATCGTCAACTATTTAACATTAAATGTGAAAGGTTTCTTGCAGGACACTTGAAGTATTTGCATTTTATTATGACCTTAAGTGTAGTGTCTATTACTTGCAGTGAAGTGACTCCTCTCAAACTGAACTGTCATCACACTTTAAATAACAGAATAATAGTCTTAGCTTAGACAAGTAATGATGATGCACACTAACCCTTCCTAAGGTTTTCCTGGACTTGATCAAACAGATGATACACCAAGCCAAACACTGTTTTCTAGTTACATTTGGGTAAAATGAAACTAGCTGTGTTAGCGAACGTTAACATGTGCAGTATTAGTTTCTTTAAGTAACACAATATTGTGAAACATTGCCTATACCGTGTGATGTTGCACTGCATTACAACTATTTTGAAACATGAAGTTAAAACAGATTACAGTATACAGTATTTAATGACTGTGCTGTTCCAAATATAACACAGTACTCATTTTAAGACTGCCCACCCCCGTTAATTACTCTTATTCAACATACCTGATTATCTATTATGGAACTGTTTTTTTTCAAATATTTTTCTGAAAATATATTGTGTTATATTCAGTCCCCTATGATATGTTCCATTTGGTTATGGTTAGTTCTGTTTGGCTTAGTCTAATTCTTGAAAGTTTGAATGCTGGCGACTCATACTTCCACTGGTCATTGGTCGTCGAAAGGATTGAGAGGGAAGCTTGTGGCTGGTGGTTCAATCCTTTAGACCAGCAGCATAAATATGGGTGGGCGAAAGTGAAAGGCAGCGCTCCAACGTCCCTCATTACTACCGCTTAGTTGCCCTTGAGCATGGCACTAAACCTCAACTTCTCAAGCGGAGATGCTCCATGGTGGGCAGATCAGATTGTGGCTCTACTGAGCGGCTTAGGCTGTGATTTTGATCAAAATTTAAACCTCATTTTGATTAATTTATTTTTAATCTAGAATCCAAAATATGACAACCCTACTCAATGGACACGCATTTCACATCTCTCCTCAGTGCTGACATGTAAAGTCTCTCCAGATCTCTGAACACTACCAGTTAGACTCCCACTTCAAACAGAGAGTTTTTGTATACAGTTTTGATCTCTATAAGAATAGACCTCATGTTGCATCAGGACACAGCTAAGACAAGATAAGCTGCAGACTTGACTGTTGTTATTTTGAGCAAAGTTAAAACTGATGATGTTTTACTCCCATAACGTTTGCTCTGTCTGGAGCAATACCCACCAAGTGCTTGGTTTGCATGCTGCTTTTTGTCAGAGGAGTAATGATTGCATTTGCTATCCCCTCTACATCAGCAATGTGCAGGTAACCACATACACAGCAGGTTGTGGTTCAGCTGCCGGGCGTTTTGTCCTGTGTGTGTGTCAGGGCACTTCTGTTATTTTTATACCAGGGCCCTATATTTTCATGTTTGGCTTATGATTCCAGCCAGCTTTACTTGTAGTCTCCACCAAAGGTTTTAACACATGAAATGGTCAGGGCACTGATTATAAACATACAGAAGTTTGATCCAAGGCCTTCAGGTCAGGTTCAGTTATAGTTTCCCCACTTTGATATTGTACAGACTTCAGCTACTTGATTTTATGTATATATATCACACACTCCCTCACTCTCTCTCTCTCTCTCTCTCTCTCTCTCTCACACACACACACACACCTATATTAAAATGTGTGTGTCAGGAGTAATATTTGAAGCTTTGATACACAGATGGTTGTGCTGTCTACACCTGCCCTCCACTGGGACCTGAGTGTGTGTCTAGGTGTTTGTGTGTGCGTGTGTGCGTGTGTGCTTGTGTGTGTGTGTGTGTGTCAGTTTCCAACACTTGAAAGAGACTTGTCAGCATTCCTCTCTGAACTACCTCTGTCGTCTATTAATCTCTCTCTTTCATTCTGTCATCCCTCCTTCGCTCTCTCTCTCCATCCTCCACTCCTTCCCCTTAATTCGCCCCAGCTCCTTTTTTACCCTCTTCAATCTCCCTCTCTCGCCCTAATCTATTCATCTCTCCCGTTCCCTCTTCTCTCGGTTCTCTCACTTCCTTGCTCACTTCCTTTTCCTCCTTTACACTCAATCACTTCCTCTGTAATCCTTCTCGCGCCCCTCTTTAAAAGCTTGGTTTGAATCACCACAATTAACGCTCATGCAGTCAGGCCACACGCTTGTTTAGATACAGTAAACCACAGTAAAGAGGATGGTATTTAGAAAGGCTAATATAGTGAAGAGCAACCCTGTTTGCATTATTGTTATTTAATGTTTCAGATGAACTCTGAGCTTTGTGGGTAAGATGAAGAATGGGTACGTCATCTTCCTACAGAGGCAGCTAGGTGAGCTGCTAAACTCAATAGCGGCATAAAAATGCCCACAAAAAATAGAGTGTGGACGAAATCAGCCAGCTGTCTATGATCGTTGTAAGTGAGACTGTAGAGACAGCTTTGTGGATGATTATTGTGAGTATTTCTCTTGCTATTGTTTATATTATTTATCACATCAAATATATTTTTTATTATTGTATCATTTTATTTATGCACTTGTTTATATTCTGATTATTGTTATTCGTCAAATAATTGGAGAGCATTAAAAAAAAGCCTCTAATTGAATGTAAACTAACAGATTTGATTTAACTGGACAGGAATGAGTTGAGTCGTTTTTACATTCACAGATTTCTGTTGAATCGATCATCACGGCTTGACGATTACCCGTTCTGAGTGTCACATTTTATGTTTCTTGATAGATTTCTATTACCAATTATGATGCCATCTGCACGAATGCTTTCAGTCCATTTCAGCTTTTGCATTTTAAACACATTCTTGATCCGCTCACCTTAGCCTACATTTTCAGATGATCATCTTGCATTTTGAATTTGGTTTATTTATGACCTGATTATTTCTAGTTGTGTAATACATTTTTGATTCTATGTATCGTACATTTAGTTTTTGATTTGGTCTTTGAATTGGCCAAAAAAATATGTCGTACAGAGGATACTAGATGCTAGAGATTTCTTTTTATTCCAGTGACTCCCCCCAAAGGTCTCTAGGACAAGTGGTTCGTGTGTTATGAAAGGGGACATGGCTAAAAGGTGTGTGTGTAAGTCTTTCTACAAAGTTTGGTCATACATGCTCTGTGAATCTGATTCCAAGTTGTGCAACTTTTTAAGATAGCCACTCCCATTGTCTTGTCCCTTTTTAGCCAATTGGCATAAACAAGCTCACCACACACACACACACACACACACACACACACACACACACACACACACACACACACACACTTAACCTGTAGCTACAATTGTATGGGAACATTTTTGTGGGACGACTGACTGACCGAACAGCCAAGAGATGGCAGAGTGTACTCTGCCATCTCTTGGCTGATCGGTCAAATTGTTGTTAACTGCCGAAAATTAGGGAGATTTTCGGGTGTTTACGGGGTCGAAAATCCCACTTTTCATGCAGTGGTGATTAAGGTGAAAATGTGGGAACAATGAAGTGAAAGGAAAAGACAGTTCATTTTTGATTATCATGCTAGAGAGGAGCTGACAGTGACGACTACACTGTTCCATGGTCTGGGCCGGCAAAGAGAAAGACTTGAGAACCTCTAGATTTAGGCAGGGACTCTTGAATGGCGAAGAGTACCTGCGACGGGGAGATCCGTGGGATGGTGGATGGTGATGGTGGAAAAGCAGCCAAGGAGATCAAGAGATGTAAGCTTCTGCCATTAAATGCAAAGCTTTAATAACAGAAGGAGTGTGGTTAATAATAATAATGTATGTGTAAGGGGGGAAAGTTGGTTTTTTTTTTTTTAAATAGGGCGGAGAGCAATAGGCTACTGATGTGACAAAAGAGCCAGGGTTCAGGGTAAAAACTGTTCAAATTTATTTTACAGCTGTTTAAATGAATACAGTGAAATAGTCCCAAAAATATTCAAATCCAGATTAAGAGTCTCTAAAAAAAACCTGCCATCCAGTGTAGCAGAGGAATGGTGGCGGCTCGTCAGTCTCCCTCTCGCCTCCTCCCTGGTACTCCATCCTTGCTATGCACGTCTCCTTGACTCTCCACACTTGGTACCCCACCGTCATGGTTCTGCCAGTCTCTTTGTCTCTCCAAGCATCTGCCTTCTTTCCCTCTTTTTCCTCTGATTTCTTCTCCGCTGTTCTGTGCCATTCCCCTCATCTCTCACCTTCTGGTCAGTTTGTTGGTCCCACCCATCGAACCACGCCATTGGTCCCTCGCGCCTTTCTCAGGCGCCCAGTTGGTGTTTGCCAGTGCCTGTAACAAAATCAAGCAGGTCTCCAGGTGCAGGTTATCAAGCCATCAAGTGAGGTAAGGGGGAGTGCAGACATCAAGCAGTGACAGACAAACCAATGAGTAAAACCATGCCATAAAAACAACTCAAACACAGCAAGCAACAATATAAAATACAGAAAACAGTCACCTCTGCCCTTTGACACATATATTATCAATAGTAATCATTTTAGTAAAAGTTTTGATAACAAATAAAAACACAGGATTTGAATAATGTTACCTTTTGCACCTTTTGAAGAAATAGCAAAGTATTTCACAAAGACAATGGATGCCCCGCTGTGTGTGTGTGTGTGTGTGTGTGTGTGTGTGAGAGTGTGAGTGTGTGTTGTAACAGCGTAGTTACCGTGCTGCGATCCGATGCACACACCCTCATATTCACTTCCTCCAGTGTGTTCAAGCGAATTTGCATAGCTCACAAGCACACCCATACACACACACACACACACACACAGACGTGTACACAAACTCCGTCATTGCCAAGAGGAAATCAATAGGTGGTGTGATGTGGATTTCTTCATGTGACTAAAATATGTTTTCTTGGCCGTGAGAAACACAACTGATGAAATTAACATATGTCACAGTACAGGCAAAACGTGTGGAGGGAGACGGGGGAGTAAGGGAGTGGGTGAGGAGGAGTAGATGCTCCGAAAGTTAATGCTGCTGGCTTGTCAGTACTTTTCCATCCATCTCTGTTCAAACAGTGCTCGAACATCATTCGGTCGGCACTGAGTTTGAAAGAGAGCCTGAAATTTGAAAAATAACCACAGTGATGCTGTCGATGGTTTCTGTGCGAAACCTGAACCTAGCGGGCTGCCTTATCATCACTGCGCATGTGCAACTTTCAACAGAGATGAAAGTAGCTAGGTAGCAAGAGTACCCAGAAAACCGATATGGTACGATTGTCACTGTTGGTGCTGAAAAAAGAAAGAAAAGTTGATGAAATCGTGAATTCAGCAGTGACTGCAGCTCCAGTCAAGGGATTACATCCTGCAGAGGTGCTTCCAGCGTGTTAACGTCTATAGCCTGACTGTCTGCTAGAGACCCGAGTGTGTTGTGCACTCGATCTGGTGTGTTGAAAAAATACTATGGACTCAGTTATGTCTATCAGATCAACACTGTGATTTGCAGCGGTTAAAGAGAGCAGGAAACGACGGAATGGATGAGGTGCAGTTTAGCTGATGTGTGTATGTCTGTTTGAAACAGGTGATGTACTCCACTTAAGATCGACCAGTAACCTAAGACATGTAAAAGAAACATATCAGCCACGTGCTCAGTGAGCCAGTGCTTATTAACTTTTGTGTATCATCCCTGCAGCCTGTGATTACAGCTGCCATTTTGCTCTGTTGACATATAGAGTAGGTATACAAATGCAAGCCATCCAAATATCTTCTTTGTACACAGTTGTGTCAATCTCTAGTAAGCCAAGAGCCTATTTTGGTAAACAACTTTTGCAATCCTTCCGCTCTCTTCTGTGATTTGTTTCATAGGAAATGCTGAGATGTAGCAAGGGTCAGAACAAATGATATCAAATGGCTGACTCAGAATACATTAATTTCCAATATGTGTTGACTTTTGGGGCACAAAAATCACAGCTTTTGTTGATAAGAAAAAGGATCCAAAGAGAGCATCATCTTACAGGCTAACAGTGAAGGTGTGCCACTGCTCCTGAAATCAATTGACAGCCCCAGATAATGAGGAAACAAGTTTAGGCAGTGTGAGCACGTGTGAGAGCAGCGACCGACTTGATGGTGTGAGAAATAAACTCTAGGCCAAGCATGCACTCTCCTGTTTCGTTAGCAAGGTGTCCTCTTGTTTTTCCACATTGAAAGTGGCAGACCTAGCCACATCGTCGGAGTGATCTCAGAGCTCACCACACGGTAAGTAGATCATGAAGGCCCGGGATGAAGCCTGCATTTTTACTGCACGAAAACACAGCATCCAGTCGCCACATTTTCTTTGGTAAATACAAATATATTTAATAGTCAATTTCTCGGTAGTACAGTGTGAAGGAATAGCTGGTGATTACTACAGACTGCTTACTGCTGCATCAGTAATTAACCTTTCAACTATTAGTCCTGTCTAAACACACAGCCTGACGCTAATGCAGCACGCTCTGTTTAAAAAAGCAGACTGGGTAATTGGCTTCTGGTATGAGAGTGGCCAGTCTGTGTGTGTGTGTGTGTGTGTGTGTGTGTGTGTGTGTGTGTGTGTGTGTGTGTATGTGTGTGAGTAAGTCTGACAGCGGGAGAGCAGTTAATTTAGGTTTTTGCCATGTGTGAATATTATAAATGCTGAATTATAAATTGTGAGTGTGTTCTAATAGTGTGCTTGAAAGATTGAGACAGAGAGAGAGAGAGCGAAAGAAACAGGGCCGTATTTACACACAGTCTGGCGCACAGTCTGACGTGCACACGGTGCAAACACCTTTAGGGTGTGTCCAAATCAGTTTTGCAACAACGGCTGATCCGGGCACAAAGTAAGACGCATGGCACAAAGGGGTTGTATTGAAACTCTTCGTTAGTGACGGGTGTGTTCTGGGCACGAGATAAATCTAACCAATCAGGGCAGTCATCTACTATTCCCTTTAAGAGCCAGGTGTGACGGGATCTGGAGGATTGCTGTAACAGTGGCACAAATTTTTGCTGAGGGACAGGAACATGATCCCCGCTGCTACATCCTCTGTCTCTGCTGTTTCACAGTCTGTACCAACAACTCTGTTTGTCTGCATATGATAAAAATATACTGATTTATAACTGAGGAGGAGGAGGAGGAGGACGACGAGGAGGAGGAGTGTTGCAGCTGTCTGTAATATTGATGTGGAGATCTCAGTCCGTCGATCAGGTGGGGCGGGTCATAATAATAAACTGATCAATAGCAGGTGTGTGGGTGAACTACATCACACCTGCAATGATCTTCCAGCAGAAGAAACCATGTGTGTATCTCATTCTTAACATGTGCACTCTCACGAGGAACGGTGTTTTTTTTTATTTTAACTAGTGTTCTATGTTCCTCTCACACACATGGAGATCCAGTCCAAAAATATTTATTTATTTAAAGTTTGGTTCTGGAAAGTTTCCTCTTCAGCTTTTAGTTTAGCTTATTAACTGCGCCGTGGTATTTGCTGCAGTGATATTAGCCGCTGATAGTTACATCACTGTTGGACAATTCTGAGAAAAAACAAACATATAATGAAAGTATAAGTCAATGTAAAACATCCTGATGTGGCCTTAGGGGTAGGAGAATAAAACAGCGATCCCAGCTTCACACTTTGTGTTTCTTTCTATGCAGTTTCCCCTCTTTACTGTGATCAGATTCGACCCTGCTGAGGTTTTTAGACAACTCTGATTTGCTGCTTGTAAGCTACTGCTCCTATAGGATGTTGGAGAGTGAGGTTGGGGGTGTTGCCACTGTGGTAAGGAATAGGAAACTAAAACATTTGTTTAGAAGGAAAGCTTGATGATAAATAGGCATGTGTAACAGATCTGTGACAGGTTCCCTTTATAGCGCTGCAACCTCGTGAATTGGTCCGTCACTGGTTTATCATTCTTGTGATGTTGCACAGCAGGTTAGAACGAGTCTTCCCACCCCTGACACTTACCTCTCACCTACAACCGCAGGATGACAGATTTATACTCATTTCTCCAGTTCTGGTTAAGCAATGAGAAAGAATCCAACAGCCTCTCACGCTGGTTGTGTTCACAGCATTTTGCACCAAGCTCTTGTCAGCGTGGATGCTTGTTAGTGCTAATGCTCACTGGCGTTAATTGGCATGGATCTATTAATATGTGACTTGGAGAGGTGAAAAGGTGGTTGAGGAAAAAAGCTCTGTGAGATTGACAGTTTGAACGTGTGAGGCGTTGGGTTTGACATGACAGTAAGTATTTTACAACGCAAAATTGTGTCAAGAAGCTCCTTCTTTGCTGATAGTTGTCTAATACGGCGTGTTCGAGCTCGATTTCATGGTTTTACAATGCATCCTCCATCAGCAGCCTGTGTGCGTCTTTCTGTGTCATTAAAGGGTAAAGGAGGCCGTGGTGCGGAATGACAACGAAGCCAACACTTGCATTTTTGCGTGTTGGCGGTCGTGTGCACCTACGCCAGATTCACATGTCAGTGTATTGCATTGAGTGCGAGCGTGTGCGCCGTTGCCTGCACTGTGTGTGTGTGTGCGTCTGTGTTTAATGTGTGTGACAGCAGGTCTGAGGCCATAAAGCACCAATAAACCCAAACCTGAAATCATCAAGAGGGCGTCACGCTGGGACTGAGAGACGTGGAGACACTAAAGCAGAAGGAGAGTTTGAACATCATCAACTCCGGGACAACATCAGTGCCGTTATTACACAGCCGCATTACACGTGTCACACAGTCTGGAGGACCCTTGTGTGTATCCCAGAGGAGTGGCCAGGGTTTTGTAATGTTCAGGTGTCCACATAAGTCTGGATGTTTAATCAATAAAGGAAAAAATTAATTTGTTTTTGTTTTTTTGTTTTTTTTAACTCTGCTGGAACCACGTATGGATATATCTACAAAATCTCACAGCATATGTCCAAAATGTGTTGGAGGAAATGTGGTTAAATGTAAACACATTAGTATTGTGATTCTGATTCTTTCATTACAATTGATGTAAGTGACCTGGGCTTACTATGACCCATTTTTACGTTCCTTGTCAGGTAGAGTCAAGAGTAGGTCAGGTGAAGTAGTATAAAGATTGACAAAGTCTGCACAAGGAGATGGTCGGGGATGGACGCTTGAATAAATCAGTCACTGGAGTGTTGTTGAATTCCGTTGAAGTCCAAAGTCGATATTTCCAAGTCCGTATTTCCGTCTTCCTATCTAAAAAGTGTCCCTGTGCATCTGGACGGGAAAAACATAGATGCCCGCCACAAATAAGGACTCTCAAAGACCTCTGTGGAGCACAAATCAGCTGAGTGAAAGTGAAACTGACAAGTACAAAGTTGTATTTATTGCACATGCCACTAAACTAACACTTTATGAAGACTTAAATAGTAATTGTTCACTATACATGCCGCCATACTGTTGTGATGTCATGTGCCTTTATGTCAATGAAGTCGGGCTTGTTGGGTCTTGCCCGAGTTTCCAACTTTGAACTCCACTGTTCATGTCCAGAGTGAAACCAAAAGTCAACAGAAAATCAATTTCACTCACTACCCCATGTTATTTACACTAAAATACGTATTTACGTTTGTAACTGAAGTTACATGGTTATTTTCAACCAAAACAGCAATGTTTTTCCTAACCGATGAAGATCCAGTGTGCCTGTTGCTGGTTCCCTACAACACTGTTATTTTGGGAATGGTGGAAGATATTGTTTAATGAGTTACTGGCAAACGACCTATTCAAATGTTTAGGTACAGAATTGACCTAGAAACAAATTTTACTCTTCGGCTGGTTACTTCAGTTTAACTTAAAGATTGAAAACAAGCCACATTTTGATTGATATTTGTGGCTCCACAATAGCCGTTCAATGTTTCAGTCATGGCTTCCTATAATGTATTTTTCATTGTTAGTGGCGGCAGTGCCATTTCTTCCTAGATTCATATTGCCTTTACACATATGAAGGACTTAATGTTTTCCACTTCATTCGTTAAAACAATTGTTTGGCTGCACCGTAAACGGATGCACCAGTTGCTCATCTGTTGTATGTATAACAAACTTCGCTGCATTTGATTTCCAGTAAACTGCACTTTTGGTTGCCATGGTAACCAGGCGTGTTGCCAAATCAGCCAGGACTGATACTTTTAAGGATTACGTCTCTCTACGGCAGCTAGTTGCTCACTTTGCCTGCCCGCCATTTGGTGCTACGCAGGTTGTGCACACTACAGCGGGATTATCAGAGCCTGTTTGCAGTAAACAGCTGCCTGCTGCTGCTGGAGTAAGGTGGATGAGTACGCTGAGACTGAACCAACAGGAGAAGTGCCGAAAAACCAAAACATGCACAACACTCAGCTAAATTGGCTCAAAAGCTCCTCTGAGCTGCGGAGCTGGTAAAAGATCTCGAGACCTGTTTAACACAGCGCATTGTCATTTGTTTTTTTATTACACAAATACACAATATAATGTTAATATAATACACATACATGAATCAATATATATTTTGACTCTAACACATACATCACACATGTTCCAGATCTGCATCTCAACTGTTTCCGTCACCTTATCAAAGACAGACGGGAACGAAGAAAGGTGTGCATACGTGTGTGTGTGTGTGTGTGTGTGTGTTTACCGAGCAAAATCACACATGCATATACATACACACACAGTCACACCTGTTATAGTGGAACCCTGGCAGAGTTTTGCTGTGCCTGTTCGTCTGCTTGCCAATTTGAAGCGTCCCTCGTCCGTCTCCACTAATAGACTTTGTTACGATGCCAGAGGTTCAGCACGTCTTAAATCACTCCGCCGGTCCAAATCTGACAGTGTGTTCTGTGATGTTTAATTAGGAATAATAGTTTCTAATATTCTACCAATTAGGGCCTGTCTCCCGCCCAGTCAGGGGAGTTGTGTTAAGTAAAAAAAAGATGCCGGAAAAAAAAGGGAGAAAACTAGAATAAAATGACTGCGCAGGTAATGCCAGGTTGGTGCGCCCATGGGGTTCTTATTTCAGTAAAAGAACTGGCACTGCTGATGGATTTCTGACTAATGATTAATTTAAGCTCTTCTCGAAGGAAATCACTAATTAAAATGAGGCTGAAAGTCAAAACGTTCAAACCAGCAAAATATGTTTTAGAGAGGACATTTAAAAAGGGGCTGCCGGTGGGTACCTGTACGTGTGTGTATGTGTGTGTGTGGAGGTGCTGCTTAAGGCAGCAATTTACAAAGGCTGGATGGTGAACTACATTATGTTAAATCATCCTGCTGCCAGAGAGCCTGCTGTGTTATGGTGCCAAAGCCTGAGCGGGTCTCTAATGTAACGTCTGCTGAATCAAACATGGAGGCTCATCAGTCAGGTCACATTTCAACGAAAGAGGAGGATTCAGAATTGTTTTGTCCAAAAATGTCCAAAGCCACGGAATATTTAGTTCTTAATTTTCCAAGTCCAGTCTCGGAACCCATCAGTTAGCATCTGACGGTGATTCTGGCAGCCATGAGCAATGTTTTGGGGCTTCCAGTGTATCCATTGGAAGTCTGGATAACATATATCCAGGCGAAATTTCCTCTTCTCTGTGCCAGTCATTGTTTATGATCCGATTTGCAACTTGAGATGCAAGGTCTTTACATCGACTGTTTGCCAAAAGAGCAACCAAAGCCCACTCAAACATGATTGGTCAATACTTCTGGGACTGCAAACAGAATACAAACAGAAACCAGGTTATGTTAAACCAAGATATATTACAAAAGATTTTAACCCTGATGGGTTTTTGGGATTGCATCGAATGCATCACAGATAATTGGCATTGAAATTGGAAGCAAGTGGCGGGATTTTTGTGAAGCTAGGACATGTAGAAAGACGATAGGTTTTTACATGTTTCTATAATTTTGATGTTCTGGCCCTTTAATCCATTGCAGTGGCAGGGTGATTTTTGGCAGAACTGGGTTTTCTGAGTGGTTTTGGGGTCATACAGTATGATTACAATTATACTCCCTTTTTAATTTTGGTCTCGTATTTTGTATCCATGGCATGAATGGAAATGAAAACACTGAAGTTGTATTATATGTCGAATGTCATATCTTTACTTTACCTTAAATGCTGTTTGAGTTTGTATGTTTTTTTCTGAAATGTATCAATTGTGAAGTGCATACAAGTAATTTGTGGAAAAATGGTGTTGGGGCTAATTTATTATTATTTTTTTTTTAAGGGTCTGTTGATAAAAACAGCAGAGCTTTTTCACAATAAAACGCTCTGATTTCTGTTTTCCTTATTGGGTCACTGAAGGCTTTTGTCCCATAAATAGGGCCAAGTATACACACACACACACACACGCACACACACACACACACACACACACACACACACACACACACACCCACACACACACACACACACACACCATGTCCACTGCTGTCTAAAGTAACAACAGAGGAACAAACAAACAAATAAAAAAGAGAGAACGAATCAGCCCGAACGGATTTATCCAACCCACTGAGAGGAAGAAAGAGGATGTTGTGTTTTAGGATGTCCGTTCAGTAAAGTAGGTCACATGTACACACACACACACACATACACACATAACAGTGTCTGACCTGGACTGAGAAATTACAGCTGCACACACACACACACACACACACACACACACACACACACACACAAACACGCTCACATTCACATACCGTACTTGTGTGCAAACAGGTCAGTTGTGTTCTTTGGTTTATATTTGTTTTTTCTTGAGTATTAAAATATTCTTCTGCACTTTAAAGTGAAGCTTCCCACTCTGTTTGTCTCTGTGTGTTTGTGGAGGATATATTTCTTTATTTCTTGCTCTTTGCATTGGACCAGTTTCAGGTTTGCACCTGGAGAGGACCATTTTGATTTTGGGGTTGGATACATTTTAACAACGTGAGGATATTCTCGAAGGGTGAGGACGTGTTCAGGTAGCGACAACATTTTCTTGAAGTAAAGATGTCGTTGGAGTTAGGGCACAATTTTGAGGTATGCTGAGTGAGGGCATTAATGGGAAAAAAGCAGGAACATATTTGCAGAGTGACAACATTTTGGAAAACTGAGTGAAAACTGTTCTTTTGAACAGTGAGCGTATTCTTTAAAAATAGAAACAAGTTTTTGAAAATTGGGTCAATTATGCAAGATAGCCCCAGCTCTGTCTCCTTTGATACTGGATAATTCTTCTATACTCTTCAGTTTCTTTGTTAGAACCCATTGTAGTTTTACACCTTTGAGGGAGGACAGTTTTGTTTTTTTGGGGACATTTTTTGAATGCGAAGGCGTTTTACATTTCACATCGTCAAAATTAAATATTTTAATGTTTATTTCAAAATTCCTATTTCAATAGGTTTGTCCTTCATTCATGTCAGTAAAAAGGTGAACAATTCCTCATGTGGCTCTGGAGAGATGAGTTTTGTCTGCGAAATCTGTGACGCTCTGTGACGCTATCATACTATAACTATTATTTCATAATCTGTTTCTGGTGGAGTCCAACATTTCATGTTTTTACAGTAATCCAGAATGGTGAGGCCAAACACTGAGAGGGAGTTTAGCTGCCACTGTGTGAGAGGCTGGGATGAGGGGTATTCAGTTAGTTGCAATCAGCAGTCTCACTACTAGATGCAGCCGTGTCCAACGATCCAAGTCCTACATAATAGGCTTTGAGGTCTCCTCGGTTAAGGCTTGAAACCAGTTACAATTACAAGTTTGTGTCGCAAAATGGAGGCATGGAAGAAGTAGATGCTTATCTGTCAGCAAGGGTCACTTCTACCTCAATGTTAACCCTTCTTTTTCCTAAACTGTCCCCCATATTCCCCATATTTTCCTAGTTCCCCGTATGAAAGTCCATAGCTACATCACTCCAGTAGTGCTTAGGATGTAGTAAGGTTTCAGTAAAGGCATGTGTGTATTGTATCTGTATCTGTATTTTCCATGTTCACCACATCAGATAAAGACCCTTTCAGAAACCCAATCCTGGTAAAATGAGGAAAAAAAACAAAAAAACAAACACACCTCAAGAAGATTCTGCACAGCAACAGGAAATAGCTGCAGTTTCCAGGGCGCGCTTGATTAATGTTTTTTTGGTGACTTTTTTTCTTTACCATTGCCTAATAAAAGGTTCACAAACCATCTGTTTCTGTTTCCCCCTGATGCCTTGCCCAAAGGTCCCCCCATCCTGGGACTGGCACCACGCCCAAACACATCCATCCATCCATCCCTTTCCCCCCATCTCCTCCTCTACCTACTCCCTTTCTATTCTGACTTCCTCCTCCCTTCCTCGGCTCATCTCCCTCTCTCCTCCCTCATTCATCCGCACTCCCTCTTCTCTTCTTCCCCCCTTTCTTCTCTACCTTTTGTCCTCGTCCCTTCTCCTTCCTCACTCATTCCCCTTTTCCATCATTTTTCCATTTTTGTTCTTTCAGCTCCTTCTCCCCTTCCTTCTTTTCTTTCTTTTCTCTTGATCATAACCATCACCTTCTGCCCTCTTTCATTTCACTCCTATTCCGACTCCTGACCCCTTACCACTTTACTCCATTTTTGTTCTTTCTCCTCATTTCTCCTAATCTCTTTCTCCTACCTTGTTATCCCATCATTCCCCTCCTCTACCTATCCTTCCTCTCCATCTCACACCAAGTGTATTCCTCTCTTATTTCCTCCCTCCAGATCTCTCTGTATATCTTTCTGCACCCCTCTCCATCTTTCATCCCTCTTTTCCTCCATTTTTCGCTCCCCCTCTCTCACCTTACCTAGTATCTCTTGCTCATCCTACATCCCTCATTCCTCCCCCTTTCTTTTCCTCTCCTACCCATTTAAACCTCTCTCGCTCGCGATGCATATTCATAAACCTGCAAACATTCCCATCCAATAGCGTTTAATCCCTCCCTGTATTAATGTGTGTGTGTGTGTTTTCCCCCTTTAACCCTTCGCGTGCGCACACATACACACACACACAGACAAACACACACACACACACACACACACACACACACACACACACACACACACACACACACACACACACACACACACACACACACACACCCTCCTCCCAAACATCTAGCAGCTGGCCGACAGATGGGGCCCGCAGCCAAAAAAGCAGCAGCGGCAGCGCCACAAAAATAAAAATTTACAAGACGCCAGTGGAATTTATTTAAGGACAGGAGGAGGGGGTGGGGGGGTGGGGGTACGGGCTGCACCTCCTCTTTTCTCCTCTTTGTCGTCTCACCTCCCTCCATCACTGCCTCTTTACTTTGGTGCCCAAGAATGTGTTAATGTACGACATTTGGCCATCCACAGTCTAGTCAAGATCTGCTGTGTTCTGCTCTCCCACCTTCACTTGGTCACTGCAACAGTGGTTCACACAAGGGGTCATGAGATGATTCCTGGGGTAAAAAGTAAGAAAATGAAAACCTCAAATCCTTACTTTGTTGTGAGACATAGCTCTTTAGGCCACTCAAATATATTAGAATGACACTTTGCATAAATTGTTGTTAGCAAATAATGTTAGGAAGCCCTGTCAATCATACATTCATATGATGATTCATATGCGTTGAATTTAGGCTCTTGGTCACTTATGAATCATCACATTCTGCCTTATCACTCAAAGCTATAGTGTTGCATAGCTGTGATTTATACATTTGTAAACTCAAAGGCATTGCATGAATGGGATTGTACAACAGAACAACGAACATGACCATTTTTTAGTCCATTGAAGGAACGACAAATGCACAACATATAACATTTTTTTGTTTCTGTTGCTAACAAGTATTGATTGGAGGGTTGCTGGTTCGATTCCCCTGCTCTGTCAAAATGTCTTTAGGCAAGATACTGAACCCCAGATTGCTCCTGATGTGCTGGTCGGCACCTCGAATGGCAGCCACCGCCATCAGTGTAGGTCTGAATTACAGTAAGCCACTTTGGACAAAAGGGTCTGCTAAATGCCCTAAATGTAAATGTAAATTGCCAACATGCTTCCTGGCCAAACAGTTAATATGAAACTCACTTAAACTATCAAAACGTGTCACACGTCTCAAAATAAGCTCACTGGGCCACATTGGCAACAGTTCCACACAGAAAGCACACGCTGTGACCAGTAACACACTGACCTACATAATACTAACAGTTACAGAAATGATGGACTTTAATCTTTGAAGTTTGAATGATTTTACACACACTGTTATTACAAGCATTTGCCATGGGTTAGAGTTTTGTGTCGTTGAGGAACCTATATTCAGTCATAACACAATTACTATCAAAATACTAAAAGTGAATTACTTCTCATATTTCAGTTTGGCCTGCATGCAATAGACAATACAAAATCTTAAAAATGTACTGTATCTTATTAAATTTTTATTATTCTTGCTTGTATATAGTTTTTATTTTTCTAGATATTTTCTAAGATTTTTGAATGGGAGCAGGTGTTACAATTTCCTCTCGGGAATCAATGAAGTATTTCTGATTCTGATTCTGATTCTGCATCCCACTCCACATTCTTTGGTGAAAAATGGGCATTTTTGCAACATACTGCATACATTACAGTAAATGAATAATCTTTATAGAATGTACAGTAGCAGAAAAGATAGTAAATGACAGAATTGCTACAGTAGAATTTGGCTCTTGTCCCAAATGTGTAAAAATAAAATACATAAATACTGTTAAAAAAAAAGAGACATTTCATATATTTAGATATGACATTGTGTTTTGAATGTACACACCACAGATTTCGGAGAACGTGGTTATGGAATGCATTCTGTTCAATAGCAATGCAAAATGAATCACAGTTCGGTCCACATTGACTTCTGTTTCGCTGAAAGTGTGACTGCAGTTTGGACCAATGTATGTTAGTAATCAAATACATTTCAGACACACATACAAAATGTAAAAACCAAAGTCACTCTAATAAAGGTAACAATCTGGGAGTGATTTTAGACATGTGACGTCTTTCTTTGTTCAAGGGAAATTCTCAGATTGCTGTTCTCTCTTCTCAGGTCTGTCATGAAGCAATATTTAGAAGCGACGGGAGGACCATCGGGCCGGGCCCAGGTGTGAACCACACCGCCGGGTCCTCATGTCCAAACCAGCACTAATTCCTTTTTCTACAAACAGGTACATTGCAGCCTGTGCGTACAACTGATGAGCATTAATAAATATACCGCTGCCGCGCTCAATACAGTCTTAGTGAATTCTTTTTTTTTTTCTTCTCACGTTTAGTCGGTAGTCCCCTGATAGTTAGAAATCATCATCATCATCATCAGTGTGTCACAAACACACAAACCTCAGTTTTATGATGTCTGAACAACATATTTGGTAGAAAGTCTGGGCAATAACATTCAACTCTTTTTATATTTAAATGCTGAAATTCATTGTAACAGTTCAGCAAAGAAACTGCGTTATCATTCGGTGACTCTTCTTTTTTCTTTTTTAAAGCCAGTCTAGTATTAATGATTATTTTAATTTTATTTTTCAGGCCTCCTGCTCATTTCTCCTTGTGTCATTCTGACTCTCCATCTTCTGTTGCTGTGTTCAGTGTATGTTCAGTTTAAGATTCCGTTCCGTTCATCTCTTCTCGTGTTTTTAAAGACTTTGAGACTCAGTAATTATTCAATACCTTCACCTTGTTTCGTCAACTTTGTAAAATGCATTTATATGAGCATTTTGCCTTTATTTAACCATTTTCATCATTTTTCACATCTCATTTGCTTCCGTCACTCTAAGACTCACCTCTTCATCTTCATTCAGTCCCTCTCTTGATTTCTGTCTGTACATTTCTAAAATCTTTCTCTCATCGCCTTCTTTATCCTCTCTGTTTTCTCTGAATGTCATCAGCGCTGGGTGCATTTTACATTTTAACTTATAGAAGTGAAACATTTCCCTGAATCCGTCTGTCACACTGGCAAAATGTTTCCTTTTTTAAAAAACTTTTCCTCCCTCCTGTCTTCATTTCTGACCCTGTTTCGGTCGGTTTGTTCAGCTGCTGTTAATCAGTGTGTGTATGTGTGTGTGTCTGTTTGTGTATGTGCATGCACTTACTGTATGTGACATATTAGAACCAATGTCAATTTTAGGGGAAATTTGCTCGGCCCTCACCTCTATTTACTCCTCTCACAGCCGTACCTGCTCGCTCTCTCCCTCCCTCTCTTTCTTTCTCTCACTCACTCTTTCTCTCTCTCTCTCTCTCTCTCTCACACACACACACTTACAGCAGAAGGAGAGAGAAGGGGGAGTAAAATGAGGTGGAAATTGGAGAAGCGCAGGGAAAAAAAAACGAGCGAAGGGAGTGAGATGATGTTTTCAGTCTGCTGAGGCTGCAGGTGGATTTTCTTTGGCCGGATGACCTCTCTCTCTCTCTCTCTCTCTCTCTGTCTCTTTCTCCATCTCTTTCTCTGTCCCTCTCTCTTTGTGGTGTGTCTACCTCACATTGCCTCACTGTGTCCCCCCCCCCTCTTGCCCGTCCGCCTGTCCGCCTCCACTGGCAAACGTAAGTGGAAAAAGGGCAAAGGTAGAACATGAAGAGGAGAAAAGGAGGACAGAGGAGTCGAAGTGAGTGATGGAGGAAAAGAGGGTGAAGTAAAGGAGGAGAGGAGGGAGAACAAAAAGGAGGAGGGGCCTGGGGGATAAAGGGGAGATGATGAGAACGAGGGTGGCTAAAAAGGAAGAAAGAAGAGGGAGAAAGAGAAGTGAAAGAAAAACAGGAGAGGAGACTAGAAGGAGACTCATCCCCAGGGGGCACTGTTTGTCCTTGTAGCAACCCGGGACACACACACACACACACACACACACACACACACACACACACACACACACACAGGAGGAGAAGAAAACAAGTGACATATAAGTTTGGATGGAAATAAAAAACAACTTCACTTCCTTGTTTCCTGTTGACAAGTTGTTTACCAAGTGGGAAAAAAATCTGATTTTCTATTAACTCAGAAACTTCACAACTGTTTTAAATGTGAAGGATTTAATTAGACACTCGAAAAAACGAACTGATCTGAACACCTGTACAGTGTAAAGACACATGTTATATAGACTCGTGCATTTCACATACTGCGTCTGCACAGCTGCTTTGTTAATGCTAATGCTTTGAAATTATTTGCATTTTCAGTCGCTAACAAGCATCAGTCAATACTGAAGCCAACTTTTTATACAGTGGCCAAATAGTTCATTGTCAGCCATAACACTGGCACCGATCCTCATGGAGAAAGCACACATTTCCTCTCATAGCACACTGACCTAAAAAATGTTAACAACAGGAGCGTTTATCCTTTTATCATCCAAGTTTAAATGATACAGTTTGTTCAAAACCATATTTTCCCCATTACAGTAAATAACAACTACACCTTTCTTAAAATACAAAACACCTGTTGACAAACAACTCTGTCAAAACTTGACTAAACCTGGACCAATATCAAATAATTCTTATACTGCTCTGACAGCTGGTATCACAAAAATTGCATTACAGTAATTTACATGTTTCTGTTCTACCAGCATACAATAGACAATATGAAATTCAATGTTTTTTAAAAAAAATTGAGTCCAGTCATTTTTCGATAAAAACACAAATGTTAGTCATGTTTAATTTATAAAAATGTACACTTGACAGGTGTGCTGCAGTTTAAGTAGTAGTAGTGGTATTACTGTAGAGTTTTATTAGCGACATGAAACTGCTGCCAGGGATCAACATAAAGTCAACACACATTTTACACAAAAATTAAAAAGTGGCGCATGTGCAAAGATTTTCCAGATGTTTCAAAGTGGTTACTGCAGAATCCACTAAATATGCCCTCATACTGTTTTGAATGTGTGTTAAGGGGTTTGAAAACAAAATTTGCTGCAGATATACAGTGTTTTGCAGATGTTGGGGAATGGATGAGAAAAGGAGTCCATGGATTTTGGAAGATGTGGTCACTGCAATTTTGTGTGAAAGCAATGAAAAATGATTCAAAGTTTGGTCCACATAAACTTCTGTTTCACTGACTATGTGAAGAGTTTTGATAATGTCACTTAAGTGTTGAACAATGCATGTAAGAAATTTAAAAATGAATGTAGTCATCTTCTTCTTCTTCTTCTTCTTCTTCTTATTATTATTATTATTAAATATTATTATAAAAATGATTTCAGGTAGGTCATATACAAACCTACTCTTTGCCATAGTACATTGGTGAAATAGGTCTTTTACATCCTTAACAATTAACATTACATTGATATAAATATTGTTGCTATTAAAAATGTGATTAGAACACAAAAAGTACCCCATTTTTTACGCAAAAATCTTTAGAAATAAAGTTAAGTGGTAATAACCCGATAACACAAAATTCCCCTCAAGGCCGTTCATTTTTTTTTTGACGTGCGATTAACTAGCCAGCTATGCCCACCAGGGGTCGCTGCCTAGCAACACTTGTAAAAATAGGCGTTAATAAGCTGCTTGCACAATCGACCGTATCTGTTTTCTGTTATCGATGAGGGTGGGCTGAGAATCATGAGGGCTCAGACACCCTTTTCCTTTTAAGCAGTGTCTTTTGAGTAAATGTCGTCTGTTCCCCAGATGATGAACTGTTTTTACGCACTCCCCTAGCACCACTCTCAGAACAAACTTCAGGGTTTTTATCACCACAACTTGTCAGGGTCTAATAACTAACTCATCAGGATATTGTTTGTGCTGTCCAACACCTTTATGTTGTGGTTTTAGCGCCGCTTGGCAGCACTATTAGTCTAAAGCAAAAAAGTACAGTTCTTCACTGTGATAAATAAACATCCCAGCATGGCTGCAGTCATGCATTTTGCTACGAGTCCAGTGAGATCAGGTGTGTTTATTTTGTAGACCTTTTCATCCCTTCCCCCTGCTGCCCACCTGCGCTGCACCTGACGTCAACCCCACTGAGACACACATTCGTAGGTCAGCATAACAAATACATGGACAGGCAAACAAGCAGGCCAACACACACACACTAACAATCGCACAAAACACCCCTGAGCTACACCGTACAGTACAGCACCATCATCATCTCTGTCTCCCATTTGAATTCTTTTCAAAGCATTTATTCCTTCAAAGAGACGTTCATGGCAACTAGAGCCCAACTTGTGGCCCACACATACTCACACAGCACACACGCACAAACACACCACACACAAACGCATTTTTGTCCCCATCTGGTCAACATTCGGCAGGATGCATGCTCTCTCTGTAGCTGTGTGTTGAAGCGAACACTCTCACAACCCTCAGTCAGCTCTGCTCTGCAACGGTTCACTTTGTGATCTTTGACCTTTGTTGACCTCTATTGGTGGTCAGCAGGAACTGCATCCAGATGTATCGACTAAAGCTGTGTTACGTTTTGCGGCATTCAGTGATCAAAAAACACGTCATGTCCCAAACCCAATCACCGAAGTAAATGTTGGCAAAGTATGTTTGTGCAAGTGTTAGAACTTTATTTTTCTTTGGGTTAAATCTTTCTCTTGACACAGTTCTGTGCTCTGGTTATCTTTAGGCGCAAAAACCACTTGGTTAGGGTTAGGAAAATGATGTTTTGGCTTAAAATACCTGTTTTGGCCACCGCAAATATGCCTGATTTCCCAAGGACCCATTGAAATCACTCGGTTTGGCCTTAACAAACACGGCTGATAATGGCAAGACCTCCAGTCAAAGAGGACAGGGAGGGAGTCATGCTATGTCAAGGTCGAGGTGAAGTCTGAACAAACGAGGCTTGAGTCTTTGGTGGAAGATGGCGAGTGATTCTGCTTGTAGTGACATTGGTCTGGAGTTCGTTCCGCTGCACATTTCTGTGCAAGAAAATTATCTGAACAAGATAATATGAGAATAATAAGATAATTAATACAGACTGTGTCAGTTTGTATAAATGAGAAACAGAAATTGGATCTATCACACGCTTACAACTAGCAATGTATCTACAGGTAAATTCATTTAATTTGTGGCTGGATATGTGTTTGTGCGTGCTTGCAAGTGTATGTGTATGTGCGTGCCTGTGCGCACGCGTGTGCGTGTGAATGTGTGTGTGTGTGCCTGTGTGTGAATGCCCAGGGGCCCGGAGTGACAGGATCTAAAATAAGCAGCTTTTTTTCTGGTTCCAAGCAGCCACCTGTGGACAGTATTGTGTGTGTGCATGCGTGCACGTGTGTGTGTGTGTCAGCATGTGTTTTTCATTGGACATCTCACTGTGTGCTTTGTGTGTTTTGGTATGGTTTATGTGTATTTTTGAATGTCTTCTTGTCATGCCTTACAGTTTGGTGTTTTTTAGTACCAGTTTTCATGTCTTGCGCTCCCCTCCCTCTGGTTTCCCTTATTTGGAAATGGTAGGTTTCTGGTCATTCAGCCCTCCAGATGTTCTTACAAACCAAGATGTTCCACTTGCCGACTCCAAACCAAAACCAATGGTATAAGAAACTTTCCAGAATACATTGCAAATGAGGCTGAGGAAAATTGAAAACCGGTGACAGTGACCAAAGATTTGTCCGAGGACATGTACTGTAATGACAAAAAAAGAAAAAATGGAATACCGAACATTTCTCAATTGAAAGCAAGTCTTTAACAAGATGTTAACATCTGTTATAGTGCTCCTTTCTCCGATAGTTATGCAGAAACTGAAATGAGTGAGTAGATTGATATTAAAACATTTTGTCATTTTAGTTACATGAATTGTTTTCAACTGTACTATATTCATCTGGTTATCCAGATTTGTATAACACAAACTCTAAATTGATAAAAAAAAAAACAGAAATAGTAATTAGAAAACAATTTCAATTTTACCTTCTCACTGAATGTAAGAGGTTTCTTTGCCCCAACAACACTTTATACAGGAGAAAATAAGAGTTGTAGACTATAAAATCCGGTTGTGTGCGTGCGCTGATGAAGTGCCTGGGTAGTCCTCAGCCCTCTCTCACCCCTCTCTCACCCCTCTCTCACCCCTCTCTCCCATCATCTCCCTGTGGGTTGACGTCAGTATCGGTGGTGAACCAGACCACAGTGGCTGCCTGCAGAGCCCTTTGATCCCACACTCCACTCTATTAGAGCTCTCATATGGACTTCACATCACATCTCACACGCACATGCACACACACACACACACACACACACACACACACACACACACACACACACACACACAGATGCTCTGTAACATGTAATTTGTCTGTGGTTTAATAAAGTTCGGTTTGACAGACTGACAGAGTGATGAACTGAGCTTTCAGGCGGACAAGGGCTTTACATATATAAAAGATCCCATTATTAGATTATTATTATTATTATTATTAATATATAGTACTATACAAGTACATATTGACATTATGATCTAGAAATACATTATTACCCTGTAGAAATATATCATTATATACTTCAGCACAGACCATATTACGGTATCGTGGTACCAACAAACAATAATCAGTCCTACAGGTGCTTTGTGAGCAAATGGCGCCACAGACACAAAGGCTTCATGCTGTCATTGCTCAGCACTTCAAAGCGCATAACATTCTGAGGCCGTTGCTGTTCCTCTGGCCGTGTGATGGTAAATCCTAGGTTCAGGTAGCTAGGCCTGGTCGTCTGGGAGAAGTAGCGCTGTTGGGCGGCAGTGGCTCCGCTGCCGACTCACCCCCTCTTCTGCACTGAGAGGTTTGTTGGAGCTTGTAGCCATTTCAAGAGCACTCATTGTGCTTTAATAAATGACTGAGAAGTCAGAATGCATTTAGCGAACTAGTTTCGTGTTAAGCTTACTAGTTCATGCTATGTCAGACTCACATCACATTCATGTAACCCTACATGACTAGCGCAGGCAATTTACATTTTTTTAAAATATATTTGAATAATTACAGCTACTTTTTTTTTTTGTTACAATACTGCAGCATGAAAGGTATATTTAATAACTGATATCTGTAATAACATGAAATTAAATCAAAATCTGTCGTTTAATATTAAAAACTATGGCCAGTTGGAGTGCAATTACCAGTCAGATCCTTGTACAGATACCAGAGTTATGGAATCAGAGGACAATATGAGGCACTATGATGTCAGTAAATACTGCAGGATACATTCTGTGAAGCCACTATCATATCATAGAGTTACATCATTGTGATGTAGAATGACATGGTCATGCAATAGAATAACATTTTCATACAACAGAATAACCATACAACTGCATATTCATACCAAAGAGCTACACTTCCAGATAAACTAAATTATCACACCATTGCACTAGATTACCATACTATTATTTTAACACTTCATTGTTGTACCAAAAATCAACATAATCATAATACCACACGCAGGTGCAGGTGTATATTATATAATAAATAACCGCCGGTTCCAAATAAATGCTAAGTTTAATTTATTTATTTTTTTAAATCAAGGAAGAAGACGTGACCACTGACAGTGCACATTTTTCTTCTTCGCCTTTTTCAAGCGTTGCGCTGCTTTCTGTCAGTCAGTATCACATCGATGATCGTCATGGCTTCGGTGCAGCAAAAAAAAAAAGTACGACTTGAAAGTCAAACTTTCTGTCGTAAAATATGTAGAGGATAACTCGGGAGAAGCAGCTGTTAGACGTTTCTCTGTCGACCAGAGTGAGAGATTGGCGAAAAAATAAACCTGAGCTTCAGCGTCTGTCCGAGGAGGACAGCAGCAGGGCCAGGCTGCCTGCTGGAGGGAGGAAGAAGGCTAGCAAGGAGCCTGAGATAAATACGCGGGGATGAGTTATCAGCAAACGGGCACGCCACGAGAGAGTGTCCCACAAAATGATCAGGGCGATGGCGAAACAAATGTACGCCACCGTGAGTGACAGCAGAGATGAGGAGTTTGCAGCGAGTGCTGGTCGCTGAATCGTTTCCTCCGCGGCAACAACTTCACTTGCAGAAGACACTATTGCCCAGAAGGATGCCAGAGAATTCACAGAGAAGCTAGCGAAGTTTGTGACATTTTCATCCCGGATTTTTGTGGGGAGGGAATTAAACGCCTGTAACAAATTGCCTCCTGGTCCTAAATAAACGCCTGGTCTGTTAAGTGATTGGAAAAAAATAAATGTCCCGGCTATTACTTGGTATTTTATGGTATGATAACTCTCTGGCCTGCGGAGAGAGACATGCATCGGCTCGGCCCACAGTGCTCAGCTGCAGACACAGCAGAGAGGTGACGATTGGCCCAGTGGCTTGTCTGTCTAAAGAATACCTGGCCTGGTGATTGGACAAATGATCATTTCCTCCTCCTACACCAGCCACTCAGCGTTACCTTGCTGACCCACCCCCAGCTATTTCATTCACAAAAACAGGGCCTGTGGCAATTCTGGACAGCTTTTTTTTT
>CAEMYA010000029.1:2099477-2114416 GCA_903131615.1 Diplodus sargus
TTATCCTTCATGGGCCCCTGACGGCATCTGGGCCCCGGTGCAGCTGCACCGGTTGCACCGTCGATGCGTACACCACTGATTAGACCTGTAAATGCTTATTTATTTTTTTTAAATTTGTATTATTTTTTTTTTTTAACCTTTATTTAACCAGAAAAAGACTCATTGAGATTAAAAATCTCTTTTACAAGAGTGTCCTGGCCAAGACAGGCAGCAGCATATTCATACATACACACAAAACACAAGGTAGACATAAACATTAAAACACTCAGCATCCAAAACAGCAAGATTAGAATGTCAGCTACAGTTATTACAGCCTCAGGCAAAACATCTACAACCAGATGTTTTTGCCTCCAGGTCATCCAATTTCACCTTAAAAGAGTTCAACGACACCAACTCATTATGTTTCAAAGTTTTTTGCAACATGTTCCAGGCAGAGGGAGCAGCAAACCTAAACGCTTTCTTTCCTAGTTCAGTTCTGACTTTTGGGACTGACATCAAGAACAAATCCTGAGACCGAAGATCGTAAGTTCCAGCGTTACTTCGGTTTATGTCAGACAAAAGGTAAGAAGGAAGAAGACCTAAAATTGCCTTGTAGATGAGAATATGCAGGCGTCTGAGTCTGCATGTTGATAAGGAAGACCAACCAACCCGATCATACAGCTTACAGTGATGAGTCAGTGCTTTAAAACCAGTGATGAATCTCAGAGCACCATGATACACAGTGTCAAGAGCATGTAAGCTTTGAGACGAGGCAAATATATAAAATATATGTACAAATATGAAATTTAACATGCAGATTGGTTAACATTTATAGATTATAAAACACCTAAACATGTACACATTTCAAATAATGCACTTTGGTAGCGAGAGTCCAAAAGAGTCCAAAACTGTGAAATGCATGAGGCCAGATGTGTCCGATTCAAGTTAAGTGTCATTAGAACCCCTCTATGATACAATAGTAGTTCACAAGGTTTCTGAAACCTCTGCGGATGAAAACAGCCAGCACATTTGTAAATTGCAGAAACATACAGAACAATTCACAGTCAGAGGCTTGTGGGGCGGATTCTGTTTATTTATGTAAAACCTGTTACCTTCTTATTAGAGACTGATAAACAGTTTTCCACTCAGGTGAGCAGTGTGGACGATTATTCTCTGACAACTTCACAACAACATGATAATCGAGGGGAAATAAATAATTCCCCCAGCAGAGATCAAATTATCAGCTCAACATCACAGCTTTTTATTCTGCTTGGTCTTCAGATTCTCAGGCACTCGTTCAAATCTCTCCCGTTCTTCTTCTCTTCTTGAGTTTTTTCCCCCTTCGCTTTCTCACCCTCCTCCCTGATCAGAGGTGAAAATTTACCCAAAGGGAGTCTCTCTTTCCTTCCCCCTCTCCTCCTTGTGTCTTCACACCTTCCTCATCAGTTTTGCCAAGTTTCCCCCAAAGGTGTGCTGCAGCTCGCTGACTCGCTGCAGGCAATGATAACAAGCTTAGAGGGAACATTTTTATCACCTCTTCAAACTGTTTATTTTCAGACTTAGAAGGTAACTTGATTTGTTTAAGGAAATTCGGACTGGCACGCTGCATTGCTGCCTATTGTAGCAGTTTTTTTTTGTATTTTCTAGTTGTAATTTCAGTGTAATTAAATCAGTAGTTCAAAAATGTTGCGAAGGCAAACTTCTGTTAGTTTTAATGTGGGACCTTTCGAAAAGGCTGTTAACACAATTCTAGATTTCTCAGTTGAACTCTGAGCTGCATGATTATGGCAAAATGTTCAAACAGCCGGAGAGTTTGAGCGATTTTCACTTTGAATGACAGTTTAACAACTTATTTTTCTTTTGTTACAAAGAGATTCTTAAGGTGAGAAAGTCTCACTTTCACAGCTTTTGTCTTCTTTTGCTGCTCATCCTCTCATGCTGCTGTTGATACACTTGCTCTTTGCCTTCATAAATGTAACTAATAAGTCAGTGGGAGTTCAGATGAGCCTGTAAAGTAAAAATGTGTTTCTACATTTAAGTGAAAACGATCCTGTTCCTGTAATTAACACTAATGCGGTTGGGTTTATTAATGCATTTATAGTACGATTTAATTGCATTTTGAGCATTTATTAGCATGTAACTGAAACAATTGACATGGAGGAGTGTGAGGACAAATGAGGAGCAATGGGACGAGAAGGAGGAAGGCCGGCGCTGTTCTGGTGGGGTTGTGGAGCTTGAATGCCATAAGGGATCCGATCAGAAGAAGAATGCGTAGAATAAAAAGAGAATATCTCTGATGATGATCTTTATTTTAAACTGTCCATCAGCATGTTATAGGAGAGCAGTGCTAAACTGACCAACGAAAGCAGGGAGAAGTTGGAAAAGATTGTAGGTGGAACGGAGAAACAGTGCTTCAGGAGAGGACACAGGGATAGAAAGAGGAGAAGAGAAGGAAGGAGGAACAAAGGGAGGATAAGCATCACGAAAAAACGAAAAGCGTTTTTAGAAATCAGGAGGGTGGAGAGGCCTCTGAGAACAGAAAGAGTATCAATGAGAGAGGGAGAGCTGACATAATGTAGAGAAGACACACACACACGTCTGTGCTGCAGGACATAACACACAAAATGTAGAGAAGACACACATGAAAACTCATCTGTAAAGGTGAGTTTTCATTTTCTACATTTTGTGTCTTCTCTACATTTTGTGTGTTATGTCCTGCAGCACAGACGAGCTCTGTGCATCAACACCTACTCCCCTCTCTCCTCCCTCTCTCCTCCCTCTCTCCTCCCTCTCTCACCGGCAGAACGAGCTCTGTGAACACATACCTCAAAATAAGTCTTAATTGGGTGTGTGGACTTTCACTGACACTGCCTTGTTCTCCACTGAAAGGTGAAGCGTGAGAAGAGATGTAGACGTACCTCCGAACAGAAAAGAGACTTATCAAGATCTCTACATAGTGTGATTATTTTCTGTCCAAGTCTCACTGACGACTTTAATCATGATTCGTCTCTGTTTTCATAATCTCCGATTTTTTTTTAATGTAAGGGTAAGACACAAACCACACACGAAAGTGTTACCTTCAGAAAGTGTTACATTGGGAGTTTTCATATGTGCCATTGTTTCTAAGGATAAACTGAGACTTTAAGTATAACTGAACCCTTCACAATTATATGCAAACAAAATGTCCGGTTCTTCCGACTTTTTTCACCGGAGAGTGCATTAAGGTGTAAACAACTTTAACAATTGCTGTATAACAGGTGTATTATCAATACTTAGTATGTGAGTGTGTGGCCGAGCAAAATACTGGAGCAATATCTGATGGAGAGGCCGCAGCTCAGTGCCACCATAGTACAGACTATACGTGTCATTCTGAATAATCAGTTTCTATAAAATTATGCTTATTGTCTGATTTATTTTAATAAAAATGCAATCAAACCCACAGCCGGTGTGGTCTTAAAAAATAGCAATCCCTGCTCACCTATCCAGTGGTCAATCAGCTGGTAGTGTAGACACGCTAACAGATTAGCTTACTACAGTGTTTCGCACAGACTCATGCCTTATACTGTGGCAGTGGCCGAAAGATACGTTTTATAAAGTTGCCCAAAAGCTCACATCAGCTGCATGTGGAGGAGGCTTATTGTTATTAGAGCATCCTCTTAAAACAATCCAAACCTGAACCCGGAACTGGACCAGGGGCACTTAAACAAGAGAGGTCACATCACAATTAGTGTGCATTTGAGGGATAGACATTAACACTTGGGCTGATACCGTTAAACTCCTCTCTCTGACACTCTGATTGTGCACTCGTTAATCGATCACGGATGGCGTTCTCTCACATGGAGGAACATAGAAATAAGACATGCTTAAATGGGTTGGCAAACATACTTAGGCGGCTGTTAATACAGCTGAGTAGCCTGCCCAATAAAAGTCTATGTGCGGGAAATGCTGCACAGCCCCCCAAAAATGTCAAATCTATACATGGCAGCCAATGTTGATATGGTGGCTAATTGCTACTTACAGATGAATGGATGGCTATCCCTGCACTAGCTGTTGTGCTAGCTTGGCTACCCCTAATATTCACATGGCCCTGGTACTGTAGGTCAAAGTGTTCCCTCGAGATACCGTCAAGCTATAATGGATGTCTGTGATGGGCAGTTTGGATACGTGTTTAGCATTTCTTTTAGCTTTCTTTTCCACAGTGCACTATGCCCAGGGTTGTTTACAAGTCCGATTGTCTGACGGCTCACGTCTCTGGAGACATCCTCGATGAACTTGCTGCGTTCGCAGATCTCACCAACTCGTCGGGTGTTGGTAGACACGTTGGAAAAAAACAACAAAAATATGACTCAAGTTAAAATAAACAGGAATTACCCTTTTAAGCTCAGCCCTCCACCTTGAAGACAACTGCATGTGTTTGTTTGTTTGTGTGTGTGTGTGTGTGCGTGTGTGCTTGTGTGTGTGTCTTCAGGCTGAAGCAGGTTGAGGAAATCTGTATTCCATTAACTGGTTTAGCTTCAGACCCAGCCGTCCTCTCACCCTGTTTTTGGTGCACTGATGCTCACAACCTGCTGCACAGCCACATCTGGTTGTTCAAAGGCCACGATGTGTGCGTGTGTGTGTGTGTGTGTGTGTTAAGGTATTTTCCCAGCAGCTGCCTGCAATCTCTGCAAAGTGCTTTGGTGTCTCTCTCACACACAAACTCATACAAACACACATTATTAAAACCATTAGTTGCTGTGAAACACTGCTTTTCGTCTGCCTTAGAGCAGTATTGTTTGTGTGTGTGTGTGTGTGTGTGCGCGCGCATGCCTGCGCGTGTGTGTTGCTGTTTGGACCAGCAGAAAGGAATGCTCATGTTAACCTATAAAAGTTAAAGGTTAATGAGCAGCAGCCATTGTAGTTGTTGTCTCACTGCATTTGGAGTGAATCAACTTGTTGTTTAAACTAATCCACTTTTTTTCAAGATAATAAACTGTATGTACAGTGTAGCTGCTTTTTAGACATGCTAGCCATGTCTTTCTGTGGATGGCAATGTTGGTCTGTCAGTCAGGTCATCGCATTCGTGGTTAGGCTTGTGCCAAGATCAGGTCAAAATATACATTTCAAATTCAAAATCCTTTGCTTTATTATCAAATACATGCAAAACTGATCGTATTTCCATCAGCCAGATGTTTTGGGAGTCCAAATTAGTTATACACTATTGTTGTTAATATGTTGCAAATGCGCGGGTACATCTGTACGAGCCAGCAAATGTTACTAACTACTAAGATTCCACTGGATGCATGTCCGTGGCGTTCCAGCTCCGGTACCGTTTTGCCCGTCATCCGTTGACCGGCAGGCTGTGTTTGGAGTGGGTCTCGCAGCTGGGGTTGGGGCATCCGGTAGAAATAGAAGTCCTGCACATCTACCCTAGCATGGTCCAGACTGCTGGATGGAGAAGACTTGCAACACAGCAGAACCAGTTAAAGTAAACACATAGACTAGATCAGCTCTGCTGCCGTGACGGAGCGGAGCTGGACTGGACACGTATCTGGTAGGATCTAGCCATAACTAGTCCAAAACCAAGGAAGCCAGCTTGGAATCTGTCTTACAGTCTTTTATTTTCCTAACCTCTCACTAACAACTAACACTGCAGTCCGATATTTACTTTTGTCCAGCCAGTCTGTAACTCTCTCTTTTTCTATTCTTAACTACCTCGAGATAATCGCTCTTTGGTAGCTTCGCTTCGCTATGATGTCCGTTGAGGCTGCTGTTTTCGTTCCCTGCTCACCCATTGCAGCATCGCTCCCCACCACAATTCCCCACTTTTGGCCTGACAACCTTCTCCTGCGGGCAGTCCTCTCCTAGCTGTATGACTAGCAGCATTGCATAGCTCAGAGCTCCCAGTCGAGTCCAGGCAGAGTCAGGCAGCTGCACTTCTAATTTAGCTTAGTAGTCAATGGAAACATAAGAGAACATTTTATCCATTAAACATAATTCAGTTCCAACTGAGTCCAGTTTCAGCAACATAATTAGGGGCGTGTGACGTAGTGATGAATAGCATTTGCACTTCTGCAATCTGCCCTACCAACTTCTGTCCAACTGCAGAAAGATTTATAGCCCAGCACCAAACAGACAACCGTGAAAAAGTGGTAACATCTAGTATTTTACCCCTTTTTCATGGTGGTAACATCTAGTATGGTAACATCTAGTGGTAACATCTACTATGTTACCACTTTTCACTGTTGTCTGTTTGGTGCTGGGCAGGGAGCGTATGGTGGGTTCATCAAAGCTTGTTTGCAGCTCCCTGCTGCTTTAGGAAACAAGGTTGATGATAGGGTGTGAGACTAAACAATACAGTAAATGTGTGATGAAACCTAAAAACTTTGAGCTAAAAGAGGCTGCGAAGCTAAATTGCAAAGTTGGTGATAATTGGCTGATTCTAAATCTTGCTTCCTTCACTCAAAACACCCATCACAGAGGAACAAAGCTGGACAACTCTGCTCTGACGCCGGAGATGCTAAGAGCCAACATGTAAGTCATACCACAACAATTACAATGACGCTTTAAAGATTGTCCGTAGATATACGGTCATCATGTTGGCGATGTTTTCACTCCATCTCTAAAGCTCCAAATAGCAATGGCTTGGGTCCGAATAAACAAGTCGTTAATGATATAAATATATTCATAGTTTCTTCTCAGGATGAATTGTGACAACTACTACCCATACTTTTGGTTCTGATCAAAGGCTGCATCTCCTAGTCTTATTTGTACGCTGTTTATAGTATTTTACTGTGTCTTGCAAATCTTTGATTAACTTACCTTTTAGTTATATCTACCATATTTCTAAATGTTTAGTTGGGTCAGTATTATTACATATCTTGATGTGACATTGTTTTTCTATTTCTCTATATTGTTATTGTCTGAATAAAGTGAGACCACATTTGAAGATTTTATCCCACCATCCACAAATATAATACATGAGGGACACGGGGGAGGTTTTGGCAGTTTCTGCTGAATTGCAAATTGTTGTGACAAAGTAATCCACAGCATACATCCTGGTAACAAATTCAGAGCACATTGTTGTTTTTTTTATTTCCAGACAGAAGGTGAAAATGTTTCCACGAAAATGAAATGAAATGTGAAAAATGGTATATCACAGTTTTCATAGTCGTATAAAAACGGCAAACTGCGCTTCATTATAAGACAAGTTTACACCTGTGACATGAACTATCACTGTTTTAATGCTGACAAGACAACACACGCTTTCCCTGACTGTGTTGCATAATGAATGGCTGTTGTGTCTCTGTGTGTGTGTGTGTGTTACGTCAATGCTGACTGTAAGACAGAACATTCTGCAAGAGGACGAACCAACTGTGGCTGATTCCACAGGTGTCAGACAGCATGTGTGTGATAGTGACACGCTTGGATGTGATAAAAACAGAAATACTGTGTGTGCTTGTTTCTGTCAGAAGGTCAGTAGTGTGTTTTTATGAAGAAAGATAATTGGTTAGGTACCGTTTCACCTTGAACCAGGCCGAAAGGTTTAGTGTGTGTGTGTGTGTGTGTGTGTGTCCTACCGCCCTTGTGAGGACCAATTACAGTTCTACACCTTGAGAGTAAGAACATTTTGGTGGTTTGTATCCATCCAGGTCACTTCTGTTTTAATTTGTTCAGTGTCTGTATCTGAGATTTGTGCTTTCAAGCCAATACAATGGAGGAGAACATAATTTAGCTTGTGCTTCTCACAGCATTATTCAACTAGGTTAAAGAAAATGTGACCTTCCACTCTGTCCCTGGATAATCCACGGACCTAACTGGAAGCAATTTTCATTTGGAATATTTCTTGGACTTATATTTTTATGAATATTGCAATTTGGGTAAGCTGAGCCCTTGTAGTATCGATCAAAATAAATAACTTCAAAAATGTAATGTCATGTCTGTTTAAACAGAATTCTCTCTGATTAATAAAGCATGGAAACGAACACAGGGAACGAGTGTGGATGTGGATCTGCACTTCTTTTAATTAAGATTTAAGAGATGAGATGAGTTCACTGCAACAATGCGAGTTTACTCATGCCTTAAATCACAGAATTGTTGAGTGCAAACATTTACCAGTGTGAAACTGATCAACAGTGATAATTACGAAAACTCTAAATTTAATTAATGAGAATTATTTCAGTGTGGGAACTAATGGTCAGAAAATGGATCAACAGGAGATTATACTGCAATCTGCTCAATGAGAAAACAAACATACACTATATACTCACACACGCACGCACACACACACACACACACATAACCTGAATGGATTCTGGAAGCTAAGCCTTCCAACAAAAACTGACCTTTTGTTTAAATATCAGTACACAGAAGGTGCTTACGCTCAGAGCTGCCAAAGATTTGAGTGTGTTCATTAAGATGTATGTTCAATGAGAGTCCAATGGTGAAAGGTGCAAAACAACTGTACTAATGCATTCCACTACACAACAGATACATGTGAGTTATTAAAGCTTAGCATATAAAAGGTATATAAAGATAAATATAGACAGGAACTGGTGAGCAGGGCTATTGGGATAAAGACAAATGCTTTTCATTTTGGACTCTCCAGTTCTATGATCCCTCATAGGTCAATATCTTCAAGCTGGCTTGCTATTGGTCACTGGTGCTAATTAGTGCGTCAAAAATAACCAAAGTGGACCTTAACGCAAAAGATTTGATTTACTGATATACTTGCTTGCAATTCCCAAAGATTTTGCCATTTTTAAATTGTAATGCAACAGGCCTCAAAGTTTAGAACTGATTTATACTGCTGACCAATGTGTTTACACAGGAAGTAATGAGCAGCACTATCCTAAAGGCAGGAACACACCGGCCCAACTGTTGGACGTCTGAAGCGTTTGGAGAGACTCGGACAAGGTCGGGAACAAATATGTTTAGTGTGTTCAGCTGCGTCGGAAGCTTTCAGAGCCGTTCGGACGTTGTCTGCTCCGACTCAGCATGCAAAGTCTGAAGAGGAGGGCTGTCGGACGTCTGAGCCATTGGATTCTCTGATTGGTTGTGTGCCAGCTGAATGGCCGTTCTGACTGGCCGTGTGCTAGCGAATCAGCGCGGTGTCTGGGAGGGCGGAATACTGTGTACGCTTTGTTTTTCTATGCACTCCGTTCCGTCATTCCCAGCTTTCATGTTTTGCAGTACTGGGACGAAACTAGTTGTTATGTCCGTTCAGGACAAATAAATTTGTGTTTGTTTGGTAATGCCTCGCTGCATGTTTAGTATGCAGCTGTTTTTATCTGAAATAGTTAAGTTTCGTTTTGATCTAAAGTAAAGAGAGTTGCGTGTATAAGCCTCTCGTTTACAACTCACAACACTAGAGCCACCTGCTTATTGCATCTCGCGCAAGCGCAGAACGTACACGCTACTATGGAGTAGGCAGCACGTC
The DNA here is from genome assembly GCA_903131615.1 of Diplodus sargus. NCBI lineage: Eukaryota > Metazoa > Chordata > Actinopteri > Spariformes > Sparidae > Diplodus > Diplodus sargus. The sequence continues at coordinate 2,108,875 of CAEMYA010000029.1, forward strand.
GAAGCGGTGTGTTTCATTGCAACCTTTGTGCCGAACGGGTCAGACAAGAGTCAATGGAGTGGTCGGAGAGTGGTCGATAAGGCAGTTGGACGTCTGGGCGGTGTGTGGGGGCCTTAAAGTTTGTAGACCAGAACACTGAGTACACCCAAAGCAGAGCTCGCTTTGTGTGTGCGTGTGTGTGTGTTGTGGCCCTAACAAACTCACTCCTTGTATCGATTGAAGCAGTCGAGAGTTTTACGTCTGAAGTGGTTTTGTTCTTTTTATACAGCATCAGAGCACACCACTGCTCTACAAACACACACTCACACGCACACACACACCAAGACACAAACACACACGGACACACACACACGCACACACACTTATAGATAGATGAATCATATTGCCAGCACATGCAACTTGGCCAGGGGTACCGCTGAGGTCTGCTCTTTGTGTGTGTGTGTGTGTGTGTGTGTGTGTGTGTGTGTGTGGTTTGAGTTTGGTAGAAACCAACAAATCTTTGGTTTAGGCCGCTCCCCATCCAACTCTCTTCCTCCTCTCTCGTCTTTTTCTCTATTTTTACTTTTCCTGCCTTCTCTCTCTCTTTCTCTCTCTCTCTCTTGGGGTAGGTCATTCTTTCCCTTGCTCTCTCTCTCCCAGAATATCTCTACACTTTCCTCTCTCTCTCTCCTTTCTGTTTGCTGACTCTGCACCTCTGCCTTCCTTTTAAACCTCTCAACACACATGTACACACACACACACACACACACACACACACACACACACACACACACACACACACACACACACTCCTCTCAACATTGCACTTAAGCACAATAGTTATATTCAAATGTGCTCCCACATGGCTGCTGTGAGCCGTCCATGTCCAGTCAGCAGAAGTTGGAGTTGAACACGGCAACCTACATTTGAGGTTAATAAATCAAAAGAAGGTAAAAATAATCAACTGTTATTTTTGTTAAAGATCATTTTTATCAGATATGAGGGATGGCAGAGGCCAGGGGTAACATTTTGTTAGTAATAAGGAGTCAGGCGAATCTTTTCCACTGAAAATATTCAATGAAAATAATGATATCATCAGTGAAGGTCATAAATGCATAATCTACCACAGTGATGGTGACTATGGTAATGAAGTTAAGGATTATGAGGAAGGGATGGATGAAAAAAAAACATGGTACAATGGCGACTGATAATGTTGATCATCGTCATAACTACATATTTCAAAGCATCTTATCACAATCTTTACGAACTTAACAAATTGCCATCATCATTACTAGTGTTTGTAGTATCTAGTACTGGAAGCTGCTGCCTGTCTGCTGTCGGTGGGTAGCTACAATCAATTTCGAATACTGTTTTGGACAGAAGAGGGCAGATAGTTTGGCTACTGATGTAGTATTGAGATGACATGAATAATCGGCAGCCAGAAAAAGATTAAGGCTTCATTGAATTGGGTGAGTTGGCCTTCATTTGCGTTGTTTCGCTGTATACATGACGCTTTGTGAATGCATTATATCCGTCCATTGTGCACTGCCATGTCTGGCTAAACAGGACCGGCATCGGCCTGTTTCTCATCGTCAAGCTTGTCCTGTGATTTTCTTGGGCCACAAGTGCTGTAAATCTTAGAAAAGTAAATACATTTTCCAGCACTATGTAATCACTCTCAATAATCTATCAGTCATAGATCTGGGTAGTGATTTCAGGGAGGATGGATAAACATGGCAGATTAACAAAGTGATGCATTTTGGTCATTTTGCTAACAACCTTGCCCCGCCCTTAAATTGTCTACTGACTGTCGACTATTTAAGTGGTAAGTATGAAAATGATGCTTTTTAACGAATGTTATCACAATGTTATGCTAAATTCCTGTCAGAAAGTTAGACAATGTGCATTATCTCGCCTAAGTATCAGATAATGTTCCCATCATCAAAGTTTTTCCTGGGGACTGACCCCTGTCAAAGAGGAGTCATCCACTAATCAGATGGTCAGTGTTTCAATCCCCAACTCGAGCTGCATGATGAAAAGTCATTATGTTGAACCCAGGATGAATGTTCCGTCTGTGTGTGAGTCTAAGTATGAATGGTTATATACAGGTGCCTTGCATGTGAGCCTCTGCCACCAGTGTGTGAATGAGTGAATGACGACTTGTGATGTAAAGCACTTTGAGTCGTGAGTAAGACGAGGAAGGCGACAGATAAACGCTGTCCATTTGCCCCCAGTGTTAAGTCCATGGCTACAGGTACTAAAGATAATGTTCATGTGGGCTTGACCTGTTACTACTGTCACTCTGTTTCCATGTTTCATGGTACAATGTTGTTATTACAGATAGAACTGGTGGACAGAAGTTGGAAACTCAGATACTAACTAGATAGTAACAAAAACAATTTCCCCCGGGGATCAATAAAGTATTCTGATTCTGATTCTGATTCTGATACTGTTTAATCTTTTAATCCATGCACCAACTTTTTCCTTAAGTGGAAGCAGTTTTTTGGGTGATTCACAGGACACTTTTAGAACATTTTAAGGACAGATCCAAGCTGCACCTGAACACCAGTGGATAAAACTACACTCAATGAGAAAACAACTTTTACTCTATAAACAGAAGGAAGTGGCCTGAACTTGACCCCAGCTGCCTCAAGACCTCTTTTTTTCTCCTTTTTCCCCTCAAACACACACACACATGCACACACATGATACATACATACTGGAGACACCTGTGTAAACCATCTGCTTGGCACCCGCCTCCTTATCCCACAAACACACCCAGGCCAGGGATAACACACACACACACACACACACACACCCACACTCGCACACACACGCACACACGCGCACGCGCGCGCGCACACACACACACACACGCACACGCACACGCACACGCACACACACACACACATATAGACCGACTTCTAGAAACATCCACCCTCACACTCCCAGACAGGCTCACACCAACTAATTCTACAGTGGGATTCGACGCCTGCTGAGCTTTTCCCCACTGAAAAGAACCTCAGTTACTCTTCAGGTCTTTAACTGTTAATAATCGTCACTGCTACCTGAATGAGCAGGTGCGGCTGCTCAGCCACATTCCAGTCCGATGTGGAAGATGGAAATTTCTAGCTCATTACTAAAACTTATGTGTGAACAGTATGAGTCAAACTCGTATAACCAAGGGGAAACATGGCTGCCGCTGAGACCTTTGACCAAAAGGAATTACCATGAATCACTGTGGACCGAAAATGTTTAGAGATGAATTGTACTTTTTTAGGGTAATACAATTTTTTCCAATTGCTAAAACACAATTTTGCAAACTCGGCTGGTTTTTATCAAAATGCTTAAACTGCAAAATACCTCATAGATCCTGCAAAATGAAGCACTGCAACCAAAACTACATATAGCATTATCAAAATCAAACTTTTGCACCCAGTGGCACCAGATGTTTGTCTCACCAACTACACATGTTGAGCATAATGAAAAGCACTCTCATCTTTAGAATACTTTGCCATAATACTAAAATAGTTCAAACTGTATAGAATTATTCAGATTGTTCACATGCACAGAAATATTAGCAGATACACACACGCTGTTGAAACATTTATTTATTTATTTTTCACCAAACAAGTCAGCGCAACATATGCACAGCAGATATATTTACATTGGAGTGAACAAAAATATGCCCACAAAACAGCAAACTGTAAAAGAAGATTGCAGAAAAAAAGCGACAATGCAAGCCATGGTTGATGACATGATCAACTAAGGTTGCTCTGATTTCATTTGAAAGTTGTTGTCTTCTTTGGCCATGACCTCCTCTACCAGCTCTACCCCCTACCTCTCACTCTTCCTCCCCCTCTCATTCTCACCCTACCTCTTCCTCTCTCTGCAACCTCTTCCATTGTTGTTGTTAAAAAAAAAAAAGCGCTCACCTGTGTTCTTTTAGTGCTTACTTCCTGATTGAATTGGTAACAATTAACAATTGTTTGGCCAGGTGGCACATATATTGGCCAATTAGCTCATGTAGTGTCATTTTGAATGGCAGTGTTTGAAATGGCAAACATGTGACTTTATGTCAGATTGTTTTGTCTTATGCAGAGAATCGTGTTCAGTGCATTTAAAATGTGCGATTTTGAATTGCAAAATGTGTGCAAAGCAGAAAGTGTGTTTAAAGTTTTGGAGACTTGAGAAGAGGGTTTGCTCTCTGTGTGTCAGTTTAAAGATTTGTGCTATGCATGTCATTTTAGTGTTAGCAATTGGAAAAAATGTGTAATGGCAACTGCACTGGGATATAACTAAGGCAGCCCAGTTGGCAGAATTAAATGTTAGCAATCTACATTTGCAGCCTACATAGGTCCCATTTTGACATTTCCATATGTTACGTAGCAACTGGCCAAAATTGGCATTTGTGAACCACCGGATATTTTAACAATATATAAGAGCATTTTTTTCATTTGTGATTGTGGCGACAAAACCAGGTACTTTAAGCCAAAATTATCTTGTAGCGTTTTTTGTGCCACAGCGTTCTCACATCATAAAACGTAGAGCCAGGTTAGAGATGGACAGCTCTGGAGTAGTGAGTTGGGAGTAGGACCAGACCTGCTGGAGGAATAAACACCAGGGTCACATCAGATTCTGCTCTGATCTAGAGCCATTTACCGAAGGGAGGAGAACCACGGGATCATTTTTTTTGCTTCAGAAGAAAAAGAAGATTTATCTTCACTCTTGTTCATCAACCTGACTGCATCGGCGATACACAGATTGGAGCTGAAGGGGAAATGTGCTTCACTTGATGAACTTAATGTTACAGAGAGGAAGGGGAAAAGAAGAGAGAGAAGCAGAGGCTCTGGTTAATACTGAGAGGTTGACCTGAACACACCATTGAATAATCATTGCTGACTTAAATCTGTCTACGTGACTCAAGCCCAAATGTTCATGCGCAAGATAATGTTTTAAGTTGATTTAGAAAAAGGAGGCAAAGACTTACACCCTTGTCTACATCAGTGAAGCTGAGCTGCAGCAGAACAGTTTTAGGTTCCTTAGAATTACCATTACTGAGAACCTTTCCTGGCCATCACCCATCTCCTTCCTGTTTAAAAAAACACAGAAAAGTCTCCGCTACCCATGGAAACTTAGAGAGGCCAAATTCTGGAAACAGATTCTTGTCAACTTTTACATTCTGACTGGAAACATTGGAAAATGGCATTGTTAGTGCATGGCCCAGGACAGGAAGGCTCTACAGTGGGTGATTAAAACTGTCCAGAACATCATCGTTGTGATCATCAGAGATATCGCTGAAGTGAGAAATCTGCACAAAGGAAACTAGAAGTCAACAGCCACCCCTGCCAAAGTCTGTTCACTCTGCTGCCATATGGCAAAAGAAATATAGGTATCCGTTCCCATTTGACTCCTCAGTTCATCATCAACACTACATTTTATTAAATAGGTTGTTCTATGTCTGTTCTATTTTCTTTTCTTTCAGTCAGGAATACTCTAGTCATAGGCTTAACCATTTATTGCAATAAGTAGAATACAGTTGCTTAGCACTGATGGCTCTGCT
>CAEMYA010000029.1:2124974-2143295 GCA_903131615.1 Diplodus sargus
AAAAAAAGAGAAAACAAATCCTGGAGGAGAAAAATCAGCCCGCATTTTTCATGCAATATCGTAAGTTTTCTGCAAGGAATGTTAACGCAATAAACAAATTGGATCACAGCTGAGGCCTGTGTGCACGCGGTGGAAGTGGAGCTGGAGGAGTCCTGGAATATTTCAGAGACATCACAGCAGGCACCATGAACGCGTAATGTTCGAGAGGGACTGGCGATGCTGCGTGAGATTCAAACATAGGAGACAAAAGCCTCGTAAATGTACATATCAGTCTGCACTGGAGTGTCAGTGTAAAACATAGGCAGATATATTATATTATGAAATCACAGCCGGGGCCTGCATACACACCACAACTGACTGTTATGGGAATGTTATAGAGATATTATTAGAATGTTTAGATTTAAAGGCTATTATAAGAGCAACACAAGCTGCACAATAATCTCACACAGCTGCAGTATAGTGATTTATTTTCAATATTAAGGAAACTCTGGGTCATACTGTATGTATCCACTCACTATACCATACATACAATATTCTCTGAATGCTATAGGACTATTATACGGCTATTGTTATGAGATTTTGAACAGATGACGCGGAATGACATCATCGGTATAACACGGCTCAGTCGCTATATTCTGACAATTGCAAATGTTTGCTGTCATGGTAATATAGGCCTGTGTAGGTTAAACCACAAATACATTGTTAAAGTCTCCATGGATGTATTATAGGTGACAAAAGTCCAATAAAAATCACTGCGCGCTCATTATGCAGTGGCACGCACCTTCTCTCCAGGCTCCATAACAACACTTTGGGAAAGTTATAGCAACATTTATTCAGCAGGACTTACATAAAACCCTGTTATGAAACGTACAGAGGCAGCGTGAACACGATGATGTCACAAAAGATCAGGCTGCTGTAGGGAATAAGGCGACTGATGCTGCATGACACGCAGAAATAAGGAGGTAAAAGACCCGTAAATGTACCTTTAAATCTGTATTGGAATGCTAATGCAATAAATAGATATAGAATCACAGCTGAGGCCTAACTGATGTAGGCATGATACAAAAATATCTTAGAGAAATATTTTGTTTATAAATTCCAGCTATTGTAAGAGGAATATAACTGACACACTAATCACTTATAGCCACACTACAGCGATTTTTCAATTTTGTACAAACTCTATAGGTCATACGGCATGTGTCCACTCACTATACCATATACCATATACTTTACAATCTCTGAATGCTGTAGGAAAATTATAGGGTTGTATTATGTACATTTTAACAAATGACACACAATAAGATATCTGTTATGTAAGAACTGATTTCCACAGATGTATAACATGCCTCAATAGCAGTATAATAATAATAATTTAAAAAATGCATAAATACATTGTTTAAGTTTTAAAGTGACATGTATTCAAAAAAGCTTCAACAGTTGCATTCATAAAACATGATCTAGACATATGATAATCTAATATTTTTAAAACTATTGTATTAAAGTAGGATCATTACATTCATGCTGGAATAGTGTAAACTATTTTAATAATGTGAACAGAAAGCCTTTGTTTAGCATAGAATAATGTGAAAAGCGCTGTTGTAATACACACTGCTCATTTGATGCACACACATTAGAAGTATTATTAGATTATAATTATGGAATAAAGTACAACAAAATCGTATTTTTTTTTGTAGCACAGACATGCACCTGAGTGTCTGTGCTACATCACAGGAATATTACAGACATTTGTCCCGAGTCTCATTTTTTACAGGTTTCCAAAAACGTCAATCAGCCCGTCTTAAATTCTATTTCTTGAAAAAAAAAAATGTTCAAACAAAGGAGGGCAGCAGCAGCTACAGTGCCTCTCTTCTCATTATAAACGCAGGCCCGTCCCATTAATTTATGCGATCATCTGTCTTTGCACGCCCACAAGCTGACACCAGCAGCTCAAAGTGCCTCGACTGGGATATCGATAGACCTGATAATCAGAATTAGATCTTTCAGCTCGCAAAACATTTGTTTCCTCTTTATTCATCGCAGCCGCGGGGGAGATCGAATGCGCGAGGAGCCTCGTTATCCGAGAGACGCACTTATAAGGCCAATGACAGATGAAGCATCTATTGTTTTAGCCAGGGTCTAATTTGCTTATATAGTGGTCGGCTCGAAAGAAAAAGAAAATCTCCCTCAAAACCTCAAAACCTGAAAAGCTTTTAGCATCTGAAAGTGTGTTCACCATCACTGAGATTCCACCATCAAACGCCCCGACACACAGGCCTGATGTCTATCCAGAGAGGTTATCTGTCGGGGTCAGATGTCTCACTTTGATAATGTGAACTGTTCTCCTGTGAAGCTTTACAGTAGCTCTCACAGTAAAACCGCAGGACTCAGCATTCAGCTTCAGTCTCAGTCTTTACGTGGGCTTGATTTTCCTGTAGATGTATAGAGCAGATGGTAACTAGTTCTGATGATTGTCTCATATGTTCAAGTCAGATATGAAGTAGATATGAAGTGTTTCCTTCCAAAATGAGCCGTCCAACATTTGGCAAAAGTGACATGAATGAAAGTGATTGAAAACCCATTTATGGTTAAGGTGAGCAGGTGATTAATTTCATCCTGTTTATTTTTCACAGATGCTGAATGAGGTATTTGATGCTTGCCAAAAAAAATTTCCCACAGTGTTTTGGAAAATGAACTCTTCATATCTGTGTTCAGCTCTGAGCAGAGAGTCTGTGTGATCATTAGGGCTGGGTATCGAACATCCATATGCTTTGAGTTCAGATCCAAATGTGTCCAAAGTATTGAAACTACTCAAGAGGTGTGGACTTGGGTCATGACATGGACCAGAACCAGACTCAAGTCACTAATCTGATGACTTTAGAAAAGAAACTGTTGACTTTAACACCAATGACTACTGACTTTTCACTCAGCTGTTTGACTTGGAATGACTTAGAAGCCGAAGTCTCCTCCAAAGTGCGCTTCAGTCGAATGTTTGAGCTTCACTGTGTAGAAAGATATATGTGAAGAGTTTGACGTTAGACGGCTGTCCTCATGTCCATCGCTCAAATTGTTAATTTCCCCTGTGTTCATTTAACAAATCGGATTTTAAGAGGCGGGCCTACAAGCATGATTTGGGAGCCAGTCCTGTTCCAATATTCAGCATACACAAGGGTGATGTGGAAATTGGAAGCATCCAGTGCACATATATTGAAAATGGACTTTGGAGTTTTTACTGATGTGGTAAGTCAATAAAACATCAACATGCATTGACTGAGGGTGTACCTGTCCGAGGACTTGACTCAGGACTTCTGTTTCCATACATCTTGAGACCTGTTTTAATTTTGGGTTTGTTAGTCTTGACTTGGGACTTTTTGGACTTGACTAGGGACCTGTTCTGATTTGGGGCTTGTATTCATGTTAACCTGTATTCCCACGGACCCTGACTTGCGCCTGGACTTGGGACTTAACTGTCTTCCTATTAAACTCAGACTTACCTGCCGTGACATTGGATTTGTTAGTCTTGACTTGTTGTTGGTGACGACTTGAGACTTGACAGCAAAGATGTGAGGCTAACTTACAACGTGTGACACTGTCCCACCTCTGCAGCCATTAAGTCCTCATCATATTCATAATTGTTTATTCAATCGCTGAAATATTGCAGTTTATAATTGAGACTATGATTGAAATCAGAATCAAATCTGAAACATATTTATATTTCTTTAAGTAAGATATAGAAAAGATTATATTATTTTGGTATTGGTACCAAAGCATCTGATACCCAGCCCCAGTGATGATGGCCTTTTTGCTTTCTTGATAAATATCACACAGAGTTTCATTCCTAAACAACATATCTCCTATTTTGATAAAAAAAACCAAAAAGAAAAACCAAGATATTTCCTTGTTAACTTGATTGGAATGCGATTAGACTCTTGCAGCAACATTTTGCTGCCAAATGTTGCCCTGACGTTTTGGAATGAAGCTTCTGATGTGTAGCTGCAGTGATGTTTCTGTAGAGATGTGTCTTGCTGTCTGCAGTGTCAGTGCTCTCCGAGGTAACGTGCGCTCTGTTTGTCTTGTAGATGTTTTCCCCTCCTGTTAGCAGTGGAAAGAACGGGCCGACCTCCCTGGGGAGCGGACATTTCTCCGGCTCAAGTACGTCACCCTTTCCTTTTTTTTCCCTACTTCTTCTTCTTCTCTTTTCCTTCACTCAGCCTCCCCCCTCTTTTTACACCTGCTCGTTGCTGCTTCGCTTGCTGTTTGAATTTTCCTGTGTTGGTAACCATGCCCTGTACATGCAGATGCGATATTTGGATTTGATGCTCTTTTGCTTTGTGGATAATTTTTATTTTTATTTTGAGAAGACTTGGAAAAACTGCAGGATTTGTCTTTATAAACTGTATCTTGCTCGTGTGTTATTCAAATTCTCTGTGTTGGTGTTGGTGTTGAGCTGGTTGCCGTCTTTTGCACGACAATGTCAAATATTGTTCCAACAGTGAGGTTAAGTGAATGGCTCCGGTCACATGTTCATCTATCCTAATACTTACCTGTCCTGTCTGTGGCGTTCCTGAGCCCATTGATTCCCTCAGAAGATGTAAATACAGCTGGTCACTGTAGTTTTTTTTTTAGCAAATGCTACTCAAACTGGAGGAAATGGTGCAATTCTTTGGGACTACTTTCCGCAGTGTATTGACATTGACCAGCGAGGTGGCCTTTTATAATATGTAACAATGTTTGATGTTTATTGTGTAGTTCGTATGTATTTGTTCCTGCTGTATGTCACAGTAAATGACATGCAGTATGAACGCCGCGGTGTAAAATACAGCCATGAGGTGATGCTGTGATTTTTTCATGTTTCTGTATTTCGGGGCAACACGTTTGTTTTTCAGCAGCTCAAATTCATTCCTGAAGGAGACTTCCTGTTTTTCTGATTCACTGCTCTCATTCTTTCCTGCCTCTGTATGTGTGTGTGTGTGTGTGCAGATCTGTTCACTGTGTTTCTCTACACAGTGGTGTTGTTGGTGTGGAGCAGGCACAGTTTGGTTTAATCAGTGGTGGAACACGGTGGCTTTGACTCTGAAATGTTATGGATGTGAGTGTCTGAATGTGACGTTAAACTGTGCAGTCAGTGGTGTTCTGTCATACACATTCATAAAGTCAGAGCATCAGTGAGGGGTAATCTAGTGGAAAAGTCGGTCAGTCGGTGGGTATTGTGTTATCGATTCATTCACCAGAGGTGTGGAACGTTCTCCATTCTAGGATCCATCGTGGAAGATTGTGTGTGTAAAATTAACCTCACAACAGTTAAGTACAAAACAACGAATCTGAGGAATCACGTTAGCTGTTTTCCGACCCTGAGCTGACATCCTCAACCGTAAAGAACACAGAGAGAACAGTTATTCGGCCAAGAATTGATGAAACCCTGTCAACGTTACTACCCAGCTCATGGAGAGGTGTGTACAGCAGAGTCATGTTTATGATATTTGTCACATCAAGTATATTTTTTTACATTACAGCACACTTGTAATGCACTGCAGACTGACTGACACTTTGTTTTACGAACGTTTGTGTACTGAGGCGACTCACACAGGCGTTGGTATGCAGCTCTTCATATTGTAGACTGGTCTTGTCTGGTTATGAGTGGACTTTCTCAGTAAAAACAGAGTTGGGTTTATCTGACTGGTTGTATTGTTTGATGAAAAGTACGCCATGTGCACAAACATGAGGATGTGAATCTTGCATGCGGATCGTTGACAGGTGAATCATAATCGGATGGTGAGGCCGGTGAAGATTCACACCTCTGTCATTCACCCAGTCATCCAGTCAGTCAGTGAGTCACTTTGTTAGTAAGTGATTGATGTGTCGTACCTTCAGCCATTCATCTGTGCTTCTATCGGATCAGTCAGTTACCATATTAGCAAGGGAGTTGGTTGAAGAACTTCATGTGTCAGTTAGCGCTTTTCCTGTAATACACTGAGCCCTGCGTTCATTCATTAATTAGTTAACTTATTAATTTGTCCATCCAGTCAGTCTTGTAACCAGTGAGTGAATTCATCATTAATAGAGTCTATCATTGTGTTATTATTTGATCGGGTCAGTCAGTAACTTATGCCACGTTCAGACTGACTTTAGCCCTTTTTTGATGAAACAAGTTCATTTACCTGTGGATTCATATCAGTTAACGGCTCCACTTTACGGTCCGAACGCCCGCTTACTGAGTTAGTCAGAAAGTTGTGTTTGTGTGCAGATGTGTTTCTTTAAATCACTGATGATGCAGTGTGCCATGTGCAACGATTGCCGAGAGCTGCTGTTGTACTCTTTGCCTATGTCATTAGAGGTGCAGTGTATTAAAATTGGCCTTGTTCCCGTTGAGTTTGAATGAAGTGTGTTTACTATGAGTGAACAAGGCAATAAAAATTGTCCTAGTTCAGTTCAAACAGTAACACTGCTACGACACAAACTGGCGTTAGCCGGTTAGCATGCTGACTTCAGTAGACATCTCTGCGACACAGTACACGGACTATACTCTGACTATATTCAAAACGTTTTTTTTCCTCGCCGTTGAAAATGTACTAAAATGCGACTACAATTCTCACATATTGCCTCTTTAAGACTTCAAAAAAGGTGAAAAAAGTAAGTTTGGGAGTCTTTTCAATGTTTAGCGAGCTAGTTAATTGGTTGTCCATGAATAAATCAGTCGGATTAAATTTCCCTGCAGAAAAACACAAGTTGCTAAATATATGAAAATGTAAAATATTCTTATATATATATATATATTGACAATAGTTGCAATGAGTTTGTGCCAGACAATGATATTATAATAAACCAATTTCTCCATTCTGTTCCACTTCTCTCCTGATCCTCCCGTCTCTATTCATTCTTTATCTGACCTCTGCTTTGATCATCCATGAGGTTGCAGGTCCTACTATATATTCCCCATGTATTTCAGAGCACCTTATTCTACTACATGTGTCATATTCTATAACATCCTCAGTCTTTACGAGATGAGCACAACCTGCATGCCTTCAGAGTGGGGCGATACTTTCCCTTTTAAATCATTCCTGGAAGGTTTTCACAGAAAAAAAACCCCAGCCAGGTCGTTTCTGTTGCTCCCGCTCGTGTTATTTGCCCATAAACGGCGTTCGGAAGCCATTTTGTTTGTTGGCTGGAAAACAGAGAGATGTCGAGACGTCTTCTTTGTTTACTGCTTCGTTATGTGGTTGTTGTTGTTTGTGCTCCGCGGTTTTTCGCTGGTGTTGTTTGCTCCCGTGCCGTGCATACAAATGTGAGGAAGGATTTTGGGAAAAAAAGAGAGTCAGTTCATGTAGAATTTGTAGCGGTTGTTAGGCCTCGGCTTGCTGCTTCGATGTGTATCTTCATTTTGAGATTGTTGTGGGTTTTTTTTTTTTTTGCTTTTGATACAGGAACACACACTGGTGTCACACACGCACGCACTCATCCCTGCACACAAATCACACTCTGTTTCTCGTGCACACACATCGAAACCCTCCCATACACAAGATGCAACACACGCGCGCACACACGGGCACACACACACACACACACACACACACACACACAATCCGCTCACCCCTGCTGTGGCTTTCTGCAGGCCTCGGCATTTTGATGAGCCCGGCGCTGTTTGTGAATGCAGCTAATTAGAACTCTATAGACCTCCACAGCCATGAGAGCAGCGGTTTCAAAAGGCTGGGGCGAGGCCAGGGGACGGGACGCACCAACCCTAAACCGGGTCCAAAAAGGTTCAGGGTAAATGTCATAGATATCAGACAAGTCTAAAAAAAAAAAATACATTTGGAGCTTTCGTTAAAGATGAAACGTTACATTTGCGTTCGTTCCTGTCAAGTGTACTCATCCCTTTCAACACTTGGGTGTGAGTAATTAATCTCATCTTATCTTATCTTATCTTATCTTATCTTATCTTTGTTATAAGGGTATGTGGGGATGCTTAGACCGGCCCTGCAAAGTCTCAGTCAACAACAGTACACTTTTATTTACTCTCATAATCACATTTAAAATGTTCTTTTAACCCAAATCTTCAGTTTCATTCAGTTTATGTAATTTTAACAACTGGTTGAATTTGCAGTATTTTGATGTCAACATTATTTTAATTCGTCTGAGGATTTGAGATTTGATGTGTACTCTTTTAATTACGCCAGTTCTTGCTGTCAAGTCTCTTCTTCTCTTGCTTCACTCAACTCCTAATATCATAATAACAGCAGTGGCTTGAAATGTGCATCAACTCACTTTTTGAAAATTGGCTAAATTTTGCACTACATGTGGATGGAAACTCGACAACTTTTAACGAAGGGCGGACAAAACCGTGACTGCTTTATGCTGGAAAAAACAGACTTTGCAATAGTTTTGTTTTTTGCGACAAACATTGTGATATGAAAACATTTAATGAAAAAGTGCATTCAACTGATGCTGATATCTAGCAGATTTCTCTTGTAGATAAGTCGTGGAAATGGGAACTGTCAGAGTTTTCCTTTTGTTTCAAGCAGCAAAAAAAGTTGTAGCATGTCGTGTTCGATGCCGTACATGACTCTGAACACCCTGTGATGGGGAATGTTGGTGCATTTTTGTACATTGCGATGTTGACGCTGAGATAGTTTTTAATGTTGCCTTATTATTGTGTCATTGTAACTGTGCTCATCATATCGAAAGAGTTCTCTTCTTCGTGCACTGATATTAAACCACATAACAAAAGAAGGAAGGCTCTGGGGCTGTATATATTATGTACAACCAATATATGAATTCTAAAGATAAAGAAAATAAAAAAAACCCTCCCCTAAAACGTCCTCTTGGTAAAATAATTTCAAAATTAAACTTTTCTGACTGATTTAACCTTTAAAGAATAAGACATTGCATTTATTTTGGAAAGAGTTTGAGGAAAATAAGTTAGTAAAGAGATGAGACCCACCCTGCACTACAGACACAGCCATTTACATCATGCACAGGAAACACAAAGAACACAGTTCATCCGTAAATTCTTCTGTAAATAGGTGGAGGTTGCCGAACATGGCTTAAAAAACACAACATCTACAGCGAAATCAGGACATAAAGGAGACAAGAGTGCGGATGAAAGCGGGGAACACAAGGCTTGTGTAAAAATAACATGTCAGTCATGCAGCGAGGCAGAGGAATAAAAACAGGTTTTTAGGATTTGGTTTATCTGATGCTTTTGAGGACAAGGAGTGACATTTTATCCAAACATGCCTCACGTAGAGGTTGAATTTTGAAATGACAAGCCGCACACAATGCTGTGAATAAATTTCAGTTCTGAAGCCCTCTCCTCGTTCGGTGTAAGTCCTCGTATTTTTGGCGATAAATTCACCTTAAAGCACAAAAGCGTCTAAACATAAACGCCGCACAATCCCCACGAGTCCCAGCTGACACGCTCAGCCCACGGTCATCGCCAACCAGGAAGTGGATTAGGCGTTTTAATTATTGGGAGATTTTGCCGTTGTTGTTGTTTATTTTGGGATCATCCCTGGAAAGATAATGCACACTTCAAACTCTGTGTGTGTTTCTAATCTCCTCCTGGATGGAGCCGTTCAGCGAGCGGCTTCACTCTGCCTGTCAAAACCGCTGCCACCGCCACTCGTCTATTTCAGGTCTTGGCTGGTTTCGGTGTTTTTCCTCTTTTTTTTAACGCTGTTATAACCTCTCAGATCCGCTGTTTGTCTCCCTGTCAGTGGTGTTGGAAGGGGACTGAGGTGTGTGTGGGTCCGTGTGTGTGTGTGTGTGTGTGTGTGTGTGTGAGTGTGAGAGAGAGAGTAAATGCCTGTGTTCACAGGAGAATAAATGTTGGGCATAAAAATGTGTGTCTGAGAGATTTGAAGAGGTTTTGAATGCGTGTGTGTGAATGTGCATGTGTGTGTGTCTAGTTGGGACCAAAGTGGGGGATGGGACGAGAGCTTTGGGGCAGGAGGGCAAACCATCATCCCGGTTGCCATGGAACATAAAGTTGGCAACGGGAGACAGAGGAAGTGTTTCCTCAAGTGTCAGCAGAAAGAAACAAAGAAAACGAGAAAAAAGGAAGGAAGAAGGGAAAGGTTAGAGGGAAATAAAAAAGGAGGAAAGAAAGGAAGCAAGGAAGGAAGGAAAGAAAATAATGAAGGAGAAAGGAAGGGAAAAGAAGTAAGAAAAAGAAAGGAATGGTAAGACATAAAAAAGGAAATGTAAGGAATGAAGGAATAAGAAGAAATAAAAGAACCGGAAAGATAAGAAGGAACTGATGAAGAAAGAAATAAAGGATGGAAGAAATGAACAAAGTAAAGAAAGACGGGAAAAGAGAAAAGAAATGAAGGGAAAAAGAAGACAGGTTATGAAGAACAATTAAGGATAGAAAGAAAGGAAAAGAAAGAATAATGAGTGCACTGAGTAGAGTGCATACCTCCGCCACCAAAGCCCAACAGTCACCTATAGTCACTTCAAACTCTACTGACTCACCAGCCACCTAAACACGGCACATTTGTTTCAATCAAGACCCATTTATAACTTCCTGAGAAGATGACAAAAATATTGAAAATCTCACAATGTTAAAGAAAGTGAGGAAAAGGTCCTGGATCTGTCCCGTTACCCAGGTCAACACCACAAGTTCATGTGGTCTGTTCTGGGCAGAGACTCACCCTCCGTCCATGTTTGGTGGAAATCGGCTCAGTGGTTTTGGTGTATTCCTGCTGACAAACCAACTAACAAATGGACACGGGCGAAAATATAACCTCCTTGGTGGAGGTAGCAAAGTGGATGCAGTGAAAAGCAAAGATGGAAAATAAAGGATGGAGGAAGAAAACAAGAAAGTAAGTAAAGGACAGAAGAAAAAAGGAAAAGAAAGGAAGAGGAGA
Organism: Diplodus sargus; assembly: GCA_903131615.1. Taxonomy (NCBI): domain Eukaryota; kingdom Metazoa; phylum Chordata; class Actinopteri; order Spariformes; family Sparidae; genus Diplodus; species Diplodus sargus. The sequence continues at coordinate 2,135,837 of CAEMYA010000029.1, forward strand.
AGGAAAGTATGGAAGAAGGACGCTACAAAATTCTTCTTTTTTTCAACAAATGCCGTAAACAAAACGTTCTATTATTCCAATTAGCCATGACCTACGCCGAGTTAATATTGGGTGAGAAGCAGGGTACACCCATCAAGACCTGACTGAAACACTGAGACGAAAACCACTCATTCTCGATACCACAACTTAGTCTTTCTCAAAGCTTTATGACCTCTCTACAGAATCTGTGGAGCACGGAACCCAGTGGTTCCTACTATTGCCGTTAATCTCATAAACTGCTCACAACCTCACTCATTTCCTCAAACAGCTGGTCACTGTAGTTCTTATCAAACGTGGCTCACACAGCAGCACATATTTAATTTGTTTTAACTGTTTTCAGTCAAGGACATACAGCTGTGGTTCCCAATCATGAAATGGGGGCACTGCTTAGAGCTGGGAGAGAAATCTGAAGTTCAACCTGGGTGATATGTCAGCATCATTATCATGATTTGATATGGATTTTTTGTGATGATGACATATATCAAGATACTGCAAGTGTTTGCAATCTATTACATGTTGAGAGCTGAGAGTTTTAGGCGTTTTCCACTCTATGCATTAAGTGGCCAAACCAAAGAAATGTTAAGAGCATTTGCAGAAATTTGATAAACAAATAAAAGTTCCATTCATTGTCGGTTTCTGCAAGGGATTAGCTGACAGAAAGGGGAATATATAATATTTACTGTACAAACATCCACTCTCTGGGAGACAATCCCAAAATCAATCAGCCTTATCCTGTTTTATATTATTTTTGTCCAACCTTCCACCTCTTCCTCTTCTTCCCTTTTGCGTCAAAGCCAAACTGAAAAAACACAGCAGCGCCGTCGCCTCTGCCAGTGAGCTTCACGCATTAGCAGAGAAATTTGGGCAAGGATAGATACAGCCCCGATGGCATGCCTGATTTTTGTTCCCCTAATTGGCATAGCTTATTAAGTCACAGTTCACAGCGGAGAAAAAAGGGGGCTGCTTTAATAATATCCCCTCTCCCGTTTGATTTGATGCACTTGTACCGAGACTGATAACGCGCTTCGACGCAGCGAGCGACGCCCCCACCACCACCCTCTTGTCTCTATCCAGTCAAATCTGCCTCTGTCACGCCTGTCACTCAAAGACAGCCCGGCTGATCGCTTTCAAAATAGAGATGGAGAGCACGAGCCAGTTGCTTAATACCTCACCCTCCCACCTTCTCTCTGCCTCTGAGGCTGTTAAATTGTCTCGTTTCCCCGGCAAGGAATTGCAGATCGACTCACAAAAACACCCAGCCATGCTCTTAATTGTGGTGCGGATTAGGGATTAATAGGCGTTTTTAGCCATAATGGCAAATATTATTAGCCCCATTTGCTTTTCTAATGCTAATAATGACTCTGCTAATAATGGCAGTGATTTCAAGGTTAGCGTCTGTGAGAACTCGGCGTGGATTTGTGTGTTTTCTTTCAAAGCTCAGGAGATTGACGTGCCGCTTGCTTCGGCGGGCCGGCTTGCTAGCGAGTCGGAGCTCCATATGTTTTCCCCAAAGACGACGCTGAGATGTGCTGAGCTGGTCTGGGCTGTTCAGTTTAGATTAGTTATTTTGTTCAGTGTGGTTTCTTTGAGTCACCTTTAACTGAGTGCAGTTGTTTAGTCTGACTTGTTAACTGAGTGCCCTTGGTGTTTTGGGCTGAGTAGAGTATACTACTCATAGTAGTAGTATTACTTTGAGCAATGCTTGATTCACCAATATCACCAAAGGGATAAGCTCAGGGCTTCCACTGACGCCTTGTTCGTTTGTATTTTTATTTGACTGATGGCTCAGCTGATGTTGGGTTTCAGCCTAGTTGATTGAATATAATGCTAGCAGTAAACGTTTCTGCAAACCACAGATGAATCCAAGGTTGACCTTTGTGCCAGTTGTGGCATATGACATTCAAATGAAATGCCTACGATGCCAACTTTCCCAGCAGGATGTGCAGGGGATGGCAGTGGCGTTAATCGCCAAAAGCCAAGAGGGCTGCAAAACTGCCGACTGCAGTTTGAGTATTTTTGAGAACACCTGGCGACATTTCTGCTGACCAAAACTGGCTATTGTTCATGGACCATCTCCATCTGTGATCATGGTGACCAAAACAAGTATTTTCAGTTAAGCCATGCTCTTTTCCGAACCCTAACCAAGTGCTTTTTATGCGTAACCCTAAGCAGAGCATACGCGCAGCATTGTGACAAGAGAGAATCAGAGGTAAGATTAAAGTTGCAACAAAAAGAACGGTTGTGTCTTACTTATCAGTGGTTTTGCAGAAATATATTTTGCTCACATTTATTGTGCAAATAGGGCTGCAATTTTATGTTTTTGCGTCTGTCTCGTGGTCTTAAAAAAATGACCAAATTAAACAAATTATCACAAAAAGCTGACATGCGATGATGGGACCTTTGGGCCCCTTGGAGCCTGGCCTCCCAGCAGCTGCCCGCTTTGCCCGGCTGGTAATCCAGACTTTTATTTTAGTTCAGCTTGAGTTTGTTAAGACAGATTTTGGGGTGGTTTCTTTGAATTTTAAAAAAAGTTATATTCAGTGAGTTCTCCACAGTTTGCTTTACAGTAGTTTTATTTGTTATTTGTTTATGTCCCCCAAGGAGATTATGTTTTCACTCATTTCCTTGTCTGTTTGTTGTCGAGTTTGTCAGCAGTATACACAAAAACTAAAGAACGGATTTCCATGAAAATTGGATGGAGGAAGGGTGTCCGCCTAGAATAGACCCCATTAACTTTTGGTGTGGATCCGGGTAAAGGGACGGATCCAGGATATATATATATATATTTTATTTTTTATTTAGCTTGAGTATGAAAGGTGCATGTCAGCAATTTATTGTCTACACATTCCTGAGCAACAACAATGTAACACCATTAGCCTGATTATTGGACCGAATTGGCTTTTCATTTCACTTCATCATGGACGGTTGTTGACATCGGCTGATTTTGTTTTCATGCTGTTCACTGTCAACAGTGAGTAAAGTAGATATCATAGATAGTGGTTACTGGGTTACTGTGAGCGCTGAACTGTTTGATGAAGTTTATCCTGAATTAAGAATTCTTATTTCTCCATTTTTTTTCTTCAGACAAACAGTGTGGTCATAACAATTTCATGCATTCAGACTCCATGCTATGACCCTATGTTAAAATGTCCCAGTAAAACATTTGAACAGATACCTGCCAGCCAATCAGTCTAGTATTATTGTCAGTAGCTGTGGTAATATGGTGCCCTCAAGACGGCCTCTGTTTCTCTGTTTGTGAGAATGTATACATGACCCACATGAATAGGTGTTCATTGTTGTTGATCAGTTTTGTAGGTGGTGCAAGGCAACACTTTTGCCATAGAAAAAAAAAGAAAAAAAGAAATGAAATGAAACAACACTAAGCAATTATGTAACAGACAGCCAAGTGTTCATGTCTTTACATGTTGAAAAATACTGACAAAGATTCAGTCTGGATTCATTAGGACGCTGTGCAAAATGTAAAAAAAAAGCAGAATCAATATTTGCAACCAAACTGTATTCACCAACAACGGTTTTATGACGTGTTCTTGAGCCCATGTAGTGGTCTCCTTTATACAGTCATATGTTTGACAAAATGAACCTCAACCTGTCATTGCTTGTGAGTGACTGAGCCTTTCTAGGAAGTCCCTTCATACCCTGTCATGATGCTATCCCCTGCTGACTGGAACCTGTTTACCTGTGGAATGTTTTGAACAGGTGTTTGCAGAGCATTCCACAATTTCCCAGTCTTCTGTTGCCCCTGTCCCAACTTGTCTGAAACGTTCACCAAATTCAGAATAAGCTTATATTTACAAAATCAATGAAGCTGATGGGGTAAAACATTAAATGTATTGTCTTTGTGCCGTTTTTAATTAAAAATGTCAGAAAGGATGAGCAAATTATGACATTGTCTTTTATTCAGGATGTGTTTTACAGCGTTCCAACTTTTTGGGAAATGGGGTTTGTATGACTAACGCTCAACATGCGCCATGTGTTTTTGTTAGCCACACTACAGGCTAACTAGCTTTAGTAATGGCAGTATCAGTCAGCTGACCCACTAGCCTACTTTGGTCCAGACATAAATATGGTACATCTTCACAACTGAGGTCATGAAATTTGGTCAAGATATTCATTGTCCCCGGAGAACGAAAACATTTGGAATCCTTAGTCTTCTCCTCTAGCACCACCGCGAGGTTTATAGATGCAGTTTGCGTTAAATGACATTAACACTGAATGGACTGCCATGAAATTTGGTCAGGTGTGGTGATCTCCTGACTCTTCATCCATCATTTGGTGTATGATCAAATACCAACAAAGGCTAATCAGCTTACCCATCAGCCTCAGCTGTATTTTGCGATCAGTGCTGATCAGCCAGTGTTACCACGCCGACACACTTAACTAAGGTGGTGAATATGGTGAACAGGTCAAAGCCCCCGCTTCCTTTTAGTCTTTTGGGGTTATTAGTTTTATTCAATGGTTTTGATATCTTTTCTTTTCCCACTCAGTCACACAATCTGCTCGTTTCCTCTCCTCCAATCAGCTGAAGGTGACTGAATACCTGCTCCTCCCCCCCCGTGGTGAACATGGTTTAAGTCCTTCTTTTGGTGAAACCTCACAGCTCCGGGCCTCCTCGTCACCGGCAAAAAAGGCCTTCTTCTCTCTCTGCGGTCGGTCTGTGACGTCGCCGCAGTGTCGCGTGTTCGGCGCTCGCTGCCACACCTGTTCGCTCGCACCGGCGGCAGTGGCGGCACAATCGCAGTCACCGTGCCTAATTACCCAGTCCTTAAGAAATAAAGAGACAGGGAACGTCAACCAGCCTGCCTGGCAATTACAGCGGCGCTCGACACCTCTCCGCAACAAACACCACTCCAATTAGAGACAGCCAACTTATTCTGGGAGGCGGCAGTGTGTGTGTGTGTGTTTGTGTGTGTGTTTGTGTTTATGCTTGTAAGTGCAAGTGTGTGACAAGCTAAACTGTTTTGGGGGTTTAATTTCGCCATTGAAACTTGTACATTTGCCTGAGGTGTGTGTGGCAATTGAGGGTTAAGAATATGTGTATGAATCAGTGTATGTGTGTGTTTGTTTGTGTTTGTGTGTGTGTGTGTGTGTGTGTGTGTGTGTGTGTGTGTGTTTGTGTGTGTGTGTGTGAAAGTGAAAGTGGCTAAAGTGAAGGCAGAAGAGGTGTGTTATGTGAAAATGGTGGCTGTTAATTGAGAAGAATCAGACATGTCGCAGTAGCAGCAGCTGACTCCACCTACGTCTTCGTCCTCTTACCCTCCGTCTCCTTGCTGTTTTTTCCCCATCACTACTCCTCCACCTCCCTCTGTTCTTCATCCTGTCCCCACCTCTCTTCCTCATCAGCCTCCTTCACTTCGTCCTTCTTCCTCCTCTTCCTACTTATTCCTGCCTCTTTTTATTCCTTTACCTACCTACCTGCCTACTTGTCACACTCCTCATGTTTCCCCTCCTTCTGGTCTTCCTCGTCGTCATTCTTCTCCTCTTCCACCTTGATATTTTTACCCTTTCACTCATCCTCCTCCCTCTTCCTCGCTTCCACCTTTTGTCATCTTTCTTCTTTCTTGCCTTTTCTTTTCATTTTGATTCCCTCGTCCTTTTTTATCTCCTTTCTTGGCTTCCTCATCATCCTCTTTCTTTCTTTCCCCTTTCAACCTCTGCCTTTTCCTCCTCTGTTGTTTGTCTGTCCATCATTAGTCTGTCTTTCATGTTTCTCTCCCATCTCTTCTCTTGTTGCTCCTCAGTCTCTTCCTGCTTTTGCCTTCCTCATCATCATCCTTGTTCTCCTGCTGTTGTTCTCCTCCCCTTCCACCCATTCATCCTCCTCCTCCTTCTCCTCCTCCTCCTCCTCCTCCGAAAGCCCCCTCGATTCAACTACACCAGCAAGCTGTTGTTGACTCACATATTGTCCTCATAATGTCGCCGGTTACTTCACAAGAAAGTTTTTGCAATTCATCTGACCTATCGAGGCCCTTTGTGTACAAGTGCAAAACATCCTGCGGTCATGTCACTTGTTTATTTTTTTATTTTGTTTTTTTTAGTTTGTGTTTCCTTCCAACCTTCAACATTTGCTGTTTCATCCTGCTCTTATATCACATTTCCTCTTCCATTCCCCCCCTTTTGACCCCAGTGCAAAACACAAGCTTGTACACACTCAAATCTGACATCATGGCTGATTGTGCTCTCCACTGAGAAGCACCCTGAGATGTAGTACTAAGTAAACAGTATGCTAAAAAAAGTGATCAGAAGGATGGTTTTCACCAAGGATATAATAAAACATAACAATAAAATAGACATGACATGATAAAGTTACATTGTGCAGTAACTGTAAGAATGCCTTCTTTGAGGGTCAGTGATAGCCGGACATATTGGAAAATATGCCTATTTTTTTCAATAGTTCAATACCACTCAATACAAGGCTAGAAAGCAAGCAGGCGCTGAGCTTACATGGTTCTTTTATCCCTGGAAAGCTCAACGTCCATTCATGTGCAGCTACCAGCCCTGTTGAACATCTGTGAAAACTGTCCTATAACATGCGTCGTCTAGCTCGCACGTGTCAAATGATGGCAATACAGAGTGACCTAACGTATCCTTAAAGTAACAGTACTTTGACATGCAGTGAATACGCCATAAGGCTGTAAATGAGAGGAGTGATAACAGCACAAACGGCGTTGGGCTCAAACTCTGCTCCCTCTGAAAGAAGGATTTGGAGGTGAAGGGGCGAGAGGAGAGATCAGTAGGGAAAGGAGGGAGAGGATGGAGGATACGGTGATGATGGAGAAGGATTCACAGCCTACATGCTGGTCACTACTGAAGATGACGCCGTAATGCGTTTTTTTTCTTTTTGCATTTGCCTCAAACCCATTCAGCAGTTTACATCAAAACAAGAATTCTACGTTATATAACAAGAATTATCTCAGCATGTTATACATTAAAATAATCCTGTTCCCTGCCCGTTCTCAGCATATCATCCCTCTTAATCCTGTCTCCTTCCTCCCTTTTTTTCCCCAAGTTGTTCATATAGTAGTGATCTTGAACAAAATCGATTCCCCAATTGTATGTGCGTTGCCTTGTATGGATTTGTTTGTTCAAGGTGTTTAATGTACAGTTATGATGCGAGTCGACTTGCCAGGGAAACACTGAACCTTCACACCAGAGAGATCAGCGGGTTAAACCATCTGCTTCAGAGTTAGGGGTGGGACAGAAGAGGAAGGCAGTGTGATGGTTCGTCCCGGCTTTTGTTTTATTCTCAGTCTTTGGCAGCACTGGCACCAGAGTGGCACTGCCAAGTCCCTCTGTGTGTGTGTGTGTGTGTGTGTGTGTGTGTGGAGGAGATATATTTTCCAACCAACCCCCCCCTTTCCTCACAGACACACACGCACACATGCACACACACACACACACA
>CAEMYA010000029.1:2153381-2164131 GCA_903131615.1 Diplodus sargus
TATATATATATTCATTGATTTACAGCAGCTTCCTCTGTAGTGATTGCATTAACAAAAATGTGCTTTTGAGCCAGGGTGTGTCACTCGACCTGCAGTTCCAGTTGTGGCCACGTTAGCTACAATGCTAACGTTTCTAGCAGTAGATGGCTACTCTTCAGAGGCTTAAGCATGCTTTTTATTACAAACCTGGTTGCTTGTTCTGGACATTCAAGTCCACAAAGTGAAACTCGGGTGAAAGTCCAACAACCTCGAACTTCGGGCACTTGGAGCCCTGCACACGTGTCAGAATGCACCAACTACAAAATGATGCAGGACATAGGAGCGGTTAGTTTGTGATAATGTGAACGTACCCTGAGTGTTTTTTAGTTATGTATTGAACAATATAGGGCCAAGTAGGATTTTATTTGGGGGGACACTAGGACTGTTATTGGGGAGACAATTATTGGTGATATTTCCAGTGCTCAGTGTAAGTAACAAAGCTAAGTGGGCTTAATAATTAGCAAACAATTTTGTCCAGAGCAACTTACAATAATTCATACACTGATGGCGGTGGCTGCCAGCACGTCAGGAGCAGTTTGAGGTTTAGTGTCTTGCCCTGGTCTGACATACAGACCGGGGGAATTGAACCAGCGACCTCTGGATAACAAGACACTGGCTCTACCCCTGAGCCACAGCTGCCACTACCAGTGCTAATAACCTCTATCTTCACGAATATCTGACGTGCTGCACAAATCAGTCTTAGAAAGAGGATTACCATGAAAAACGCTGGTTCCGTTTAAGTTGCAGGACGAGCCGGAAATCACACAAGGTATCATGAGGGTGAGGACTACGCTGAATTCACATGGCAAAAATTGCATTCTTCGCCACAGATTTTTAGTGTGACTGCTATTGGAAGCAAGGTAAGGCTGGCCAGATAGTTCGTGCTCTGGTTTGTTTCTTTCAACCCTCCGTAGATACAAAACTTCATAAAAAAGCAAAATTGCGCACATTGGTAACAAAAGCATACAGAGTAAATATTAATGGCAGGACTGGGACATGTGACCGTGTTCTCAGTGCGCCTCGTACCTCCGCACATCATGTGTTTTACCTGCAATCACCAGGAAAGATGCCGTCCTGGGGATAATTCCTGCAGCACTTTTCTCACTGTGGATATTTCAAAAATAACTTCAGCCCAGTGAAATAACAGCAGGCTCTCAGAGGATGAAAAACTCTCTCTTTCTCTCTCTCTCTCTCACACACACACACACACACACACACACATGTAGCATGTAAAGTGTGAATTAATTGGATTGCTGCTGTTTTCAGCCACACTTTATGAATCTCATCTGTGGTGGGATGTGGAGTTTGGTTTGCAACAATACAAATTGGCCTGATGGCAAACAAACTGGAGCAAATTAGCACCAAAACTGTTTACCTGTTTTCCTTAACAAGCTGCATTCTCACTCTGCTAAGGCTGCCACAGATTCCCTCTACAGACTCCAGCACACTTCAACTGTGTCGTCCTCTGAGTGCGAGAAATGTTCTGCTCATCACATCACTGGTACTGTTTCTTTTTTTTTAAGTTTGTAAAGAGAGAGCAGTTGAAAGTCTTCTCAAAGAAACTTAAGCAGTTTGATCAAAAGTCAGAGCTTTCACTTGAAACTACAGTTTTCACATAAAACGACACTAACCACTGACCGCTAAGGCTATTTGCTATTACATTTGAAAATCATTTTTTAAACTTAACATGTCACATTTCTGCATTTAGATTTCAAAAAATTTCAAGACAGTTGTTTTTTTGACTCAAAGTTTCCAAACTGTAATTGTATTTGAAGTATCGTTGCGTTTCTTCCGAGAGAGTCAAAGCGTGAGGCAACCTGACAAACGTAGCGCGATAAAAACGTTGGTGAATTACCTCGTCAGTGAACCTTTTTCACAGAGTCACATAGATAGATTGCCGGTTGTTTAATGCTGAAGAACTCCCACAATCCCCTGCTTCATGCAGCAAATGGACTTTATCATTAACAGAGATATACAATCATACAATCCACTGGTGTAAACTGTTCCACAGTCCCCAGGTATGAAACCACTGATTCAGAGGGACGTCATTTGTTGAGAAAGCGACATGGTGTGGCAGCGGCTTCATTACGTAGCACGCAATTCTAATACAAAAAATTTTTTGCTTTTCAAACTCGGGCCTCTAAACGTCTCCGTCTCTCTCAAATGATTTATTTGTCCGCCCAACCTGTCTCTCTGTCATTTCCCTGTCTAGGTCTCCCACCCGTCTTTCTCTCTCTGAATAGTTAATCATGCTCTGTTTTTGCCTCATTAAGACTTAATGCAGAGAACAACTAGCTCTGGTTTAAATCAGAGGCTGTGACTCAAATCAATAAATGGAAACCAACCCCCTCCCCTTCTCTCTCCCCCTTTAACCCCCCACTCTCTTCCCCTCTGTGTTTGCTGCAAAATTGTATCCCATGTCTTTCGCTAACTACATTAGAGAGCAATTACAGCTTAATGGCTGTCGAGATCCATTATCGACATTCATCTAACCTTTAAATATTTCAAGATAATACCGCTTTAATTTGTGAAATTTAATGAAGAGCGAGTGAGGGAGAGAGAGTTCTCTCCTCTTTTCCTCCGGTGACAACTTTGTCTCTCTCTCACCTCCCACCTTTTACTCTCCTCCTCATTTCCTTTTCCGCACCTCTCTCGACTCTTTTCTATGTTCTTCTTCCCTCCTCTCCCTCCCTCCTGCTCCTCGCGTCTCTGGTCTGTGCTAACAGCGAGGAGACTGAAACCCCTGGTGAGCAGAATAGACTACGCTCCCGTGACGTTGTTCCTCATTTTGTTGGCCAGTCCCCTGAAAACCCCCAAAGGACCCATGGGACATCGTGAAAAGCCCCCTCTTGTCTGAAAACAAGTGACGTAACCTCGAGAGGTGGATTTGAAAAATATCAGATAATAAGAGGTGAAAAACATAATACGGTGATTTGAGTGAATCAGAATGGGGAGTGAAAATACATGTAATACACCTTTCTGCACTTTGCCCTTACATCCCCTGTGATTGTGTGTAACAACAATGGGGAGCACACTTAAGCGATTGAGACGAGCGTAAGACCGGCGAGCTGCTTCAACACACTGACATGCTGTATCAGTGCGCTGCAGCTGTCCACCTTTAGACCAATGTGGGTCACTGTGTTTCGTAGGTCAGTAAATATATATATTCCTTTAAAATAGGGGTGGATTTAGATTCTAAACCAAAAACTCAGTCAAAATTAGTTTTCATTTCTGATCATCCAATTAAAGGGCAGTATCGACGTTTCCCCGACGTGCACTGAATCTCGGAAAATCAGCTGCGCCTCCAAAGGACAAAAAATACACTTCAGAGAAGACACAGCTAGCTTGCTGTTACCGAACGACGATCAACTGAATGGTGACTGCGTCAAAGATGTCAGAGATGCTTTATTCTTTGAGGAGAGGGTTCACACAACTTTGCCTGATATCCTTTATTGATTTGCTGGGGAAGATTGTCTGGGACAAACTGAATTTAAATCTTTTGGTTGTTTATTATTGGGTCACTAAAAGATGTTGAACTCTGGAGTATTATAGTCATTAATAGTGTATATATACATATATATATGCTGTTATTGTAAAAAAAAAAAAAATTGTTTTTCTTCTTGAAATTTTTTTTCAACAATTTGAAATGTAAGTGATCATTGGCTTGATCTTTGTAAAATCAGTGCCAGTCTAACAGCAGCATAGCTGTCAGTGCTCGGCATGGTAGTCCATTCAGGAGGAATTTGTGACAAGAGGAGGCTCCTCAGGGTGGGAAGCTTTTTTTTTTTTTCTTTTTTTTCAAATAGAGTGACTGGTCAGAACGTGATCTCTGCAGTTCAGCTCCCGGCAGGTGGTGGACGGTTGAATCTTTAAAAGACCTGCAATGTTTCTGTCTGTGTCTTGTGAGACAGGCATCGGGGTGTAACTATGAGACTCAACTGACTGTATTTGCTCCGGATGCAGCGTTTGTTGTTGCTCAGAAGCGACACAGTCTTCTTCTTCTTCTCCAGAAATCTAATCAACAAGTGAAGAGAGACTGAGAGAATGTCTCCAGTAACGTGTGTATGTGTGTGTGTGTGTGTGTGTGTGTGTGTGTGTGTTTGTGTGCATGTGTGCGTTCCACTGCTTGCGTCTTAGTGTGTGTATGTCGTGCTTATGCTCCGTGTGTGTGGCTATGTGTCTCACTATGTGTGTGTGTGAGAGTGAGTGAGTGTGTCCCTGCAGCCTTGCACCCATGCAGACATGCTAACTCGTTAGCGGCTTCTCACTCCCCGTTTCCAGAAAAGGAGGTGCCATCCAGGTGGCAATCCCACGATGCACCTCTCCCCAGTCGGTGTTAACGGTCGCCGTTGGTAACAACCTCGTCAGGGGAGAAAACAGGCAAAACTGCATTTTTACAGAGGGGGGGTTGTCGTTTTCTCTCTTTTTAACTCTTAATAACTAATACACATTGAACTCATCAGTACGAAATCTTAAGTAGTCATCATTTAAAGTCTTGTACAGTCTAAAATACCACATATAACATGAAAATATAATAACGATACTCAAAAGGGCCTTATAGAAATAGCTATTATAATAGATATTAAAAAGAAATGAGGAGAGACAGGAGCAGTAAAATTGATGTACACCAGACATCTCTTTCCATTCTCTGTGATGTTGCAGTTTTGTAGATTTGAAGATTTGACTCAGCAGGTTCAGTGAAGCGGCGCATCAAGCAAAAACAGGAAATAGAGACAGCGTCATACACCGACATTTTTTTTCCTGACAGTAAAGCGACTGAGTGGAAATTAGCTCTAAAAACGCACTTTAAAGATTAATGAGTTCCTGGTAAGTCAGACAATGTGTGATATGAAGCTAGTGTCATTTGCATGCTGTGTCGTAGCTGTAAATGTTGTCAGTACGCGTACGATGTGATGTTTTTAAGTCATGTTTACGATAAAAGACACATTAGACACGGAGGAGTAACGGTTATTACCAATTAATGTGACAATTATTCTCTCAGTTATTGATTATTTGGTCTAAAAAGTGACCCAAAAAAGTGAAAAATGCTTGAACTTATTTTCTGACTGAAGGTCCAACAGCCACTGATAGTATATATTCTATCACATGAGACATAGAAAGCAGCAAAGGAAATGCATTTTGGCTTGAATTATTGATTTTATCCTTTAAGCTCAATACAAAGAAAGGTCAATTTTACCAACGTTCAAGAGCGTGTGATCTTACACACCAAATCTGCTTATTTATTTATTTATTTATTTTGATTTCTGTTACTGTAATGAGTACTGTAATAGTTTGAAGATGTTACAAAGTCTAAATATATCTCAGTATCATCACAAAGAACATGCACTATGTGTCCACACACTTTCATAGTTCCACTGAAAGGAGATCTTAATGACAAAACACACAATGATATCATGGACTGCATGGCAACTGTTGGTGTTTGACCTTTTGCTGTTCCAACATGAGAAAGTTCTACGCGCAATGCTTTCTGAAAAAATGGTTTTCCCACTTTGGTGTCGAAGAACTTGACTGGCGGGCGCTGAGTGCTGACCTCAGCCTCATCCAGCATCTTCGGGATGAACTGGACAAATGACTGTGTTGGACCTCACTAATGCTCTTGGGGCTGAATGGGAGCAACTCCCTGCAATCATATGTTTGTTTTGAAAACGAAATATTCAGTAATCACACATTGGTGTCCTGTTGGGTGTCCACATACTGAGGGAGAGGTAGAAGGGGTGAGGAGGAGGTGCAGATTCATCCTCTTCGCGTCTGTGTTGACAGACTTTTAAATAATTACTGGAGGAGAGGAACAGACAAACACATTAGTTTCAGTCTCACTTATAATCACTGTGTGTGTGTGTGTGTGTGTGTGTCAGTAGCCAAAATTAGCAGTGTTAGTACTTTGCTAACCGCACAAAGCGAGTCCTACTCTCAGTCTTTCTTTCTTCTTTGTGTTCTTCCATAGCTGATCAAAGATGAAAACAGCCTCCAGATATGAAAACTGACTCATCTGAATAAAAGCTGTAACAATGTCACAATTAATTGATTAGCTAATAGATAGAAAATGAATAGATGTCTTTGTTAATTTATTACACCTAACGTGGGGGAAGAAATCGGTTGCAGCTTCTCCAATGCAGATTTTCAGCTTCTCTGTGTTTCTCAAAGTGAACATTTTTGGGCTTTGGCTTGTGACAAAAAAAACAAACAAATAATTTGAAGATCAGTGATGGGTGTCACACTGTGTCCATCGACAAACAAGGGTGCATTCTCGTGTTTTGGCCAACATTTGGGCAGTGATGTTGTTTATCGCCTACTGGAGGGCTTTCTGTGAAGTTAGGTATAAATACCCATGTTCCCCCTGAATTGTAATAATGTCAATGACCCCTTAACTTTACATCTAGTGCCATCATAATGTGTCCAGCTGTTTAGATTACAACTGAGTATCTGCAAAACAAATGACATTCCTATCAGCCTCAGCTGTACTCTTTGTTGGGAGTGGTATGACCAATAGCTAACATGTTAACTCCACTAAATGGTGATTATACCTGCCAAACATCAAACTGTTAGCATTGTCATTGAGTCATTAAGTCATTATTAGGTTTCCCGCTGCTTTTCTTGCAAGCCCAATCCTACTCTACCTCTGGCTGGTTGCCTTGTTGGTTTCGTTCACTATGACTTGACTCAAACTGTAAACTCACACATAAGCTCCTGGTTATTAGCTGTAGTCTCCCCTGTAAACAATCCGCACTTTTTGGCCTCCCACTATCAGCTCTGCCAAAAGCGATTTGTTCAACAAACCAACTGCAAGAAAAACACATTCAAAACCTTTTAACACCAGACCAACATTAAACAGTCAGGAAATTACACATATGCTCGCTAATTCACGTCTCATTTCTGGTGTGATTGAACGGTAAATGAACCGTGGCCCACTGACCTCCCTCCCTCCCACTGGTTGTGCAGTGGACTCCCAGGTCACTCCCTGTCAGTAGAACTTCACTGCTTTCCAAGCCCTCTCCTGAAAAACTATGGATTTAGTACCATGACCAAAAAGTATTTTGTCAAATGAAAATGATAGAGGCAAGCGGAGTAGGGTGCCTATGCAAGAAAAAACTGTTGCGGAAATAGAGATAACGCTTGGTTACCATGGAGACAGCTAAAACCACCTGCAAGCATCACATTTGTTTATACCATAATTAATTGATCATTTTTTATAACTTGGTACAAACGTTTTAGCACAAGCATTCAACCCAAATTGTCTTATTTTTGTAAGCAACACTATGGACATGTTTGTACAAATAGCAAGAAACCACTGAGCATCAGACAGACATGTTCAGTATTTGACAACTGAGAAGACATGAAGTGAAGGAGGAAGCAGTCTTGATCCGCCTGCCGTGGAAAGTTCTGGGTTGTTTCTTGTCGTCACAGAGCGACTGTGTGACTGATTTCTCAGTAAATGGCTTCTAAATCTGTGCTGGTTTCAGCGGTCATCTGTTATTAGTGGGTTAGATCAGAGCTGATGGAATTCACCTGAGCCCGGCTCTCACTTCCCCACAAACCAACTGCTACATAACTAATTCACATGGTCCTTCCTGTACAGGTGCATGCGGTGCGAGTGTGTGAGGCTATTTTTAATCCCATCCCAACCGCAAAGATTCACAACACACAGATTTATCATGTCAGACTGTGGTAGCCAGTGCAGGTACAGCACTTTTTTGTTTTTTAGCCCTTTTCAGACCAGTCTAACTCCTGACTCAGTCTGAGATGAAATAATGAGGAATATTTACATTACTGTATGTCGGAGTGCAATTTAACCAAAACTGTGAGCCAAAGGCGGCTAAAAAAACATGTGTGAAATGCACTTTCATGCAGTGATACCTGGGTAATTGAATGTGTCTTTCAACTGTAGAACAGAGGTTTCAGCCTATAAAGGTTTTTAATGATCACTGCTCCTCTTTTTAAAAAGCACCAGATCCTCCTCAGACAGCGTGCTGCTGTTTGTCTCATAAAAGCAGTTGTCACCTTTTCCAGCAGCTGATTTCTTATTTTTGTGAAGTGGAGTGAGTGAGCCTCGCCGTCTCCTCAGCGCTATCAGCAGGAGGGGCGTGACTGGAGGACGAGAGCAGAGGAAGAGCTGATAGGAGTCGAACCCCTCTGGCTCGAGCGCTCAGTCATGTTTACACTTGACGACAGGACGCCATGAAAGAGCGAGGAGAGGCGGAAGATAAAAGGGAAGAAGAAAGAAAGTAAAGAGAGGAGGGGAGGGGGGGATGAAGGGAGGAGGAGGAGACGGAGGGGGGGGGAGAGAGCGGCAAGGGGAGGTAGGGAGGTGAGGGAGAGAGGAGAAGAAAGAGAGGAGGAGGAGTGCACGAAGGGAAAGGTTGTTTTTAGTGTTAATGAAATCAGATAAAGGTGTGATTCAGGGTGAACAGTGTGACAAATTTAACCTTAAAGCCTCGCGTTAAAGAGGTAAACCGAACCTGCTGCTCTCAGGACTGTTGGTGTCACAGGTTTTTTGTTGATTCCACTTCATAAGATAATAGCCAGTCGTATTTAGTTCTGTATACTGTATGTATGAGGGATTCTTATTGATGTGCTGGGTGTCCTAAACAGCGTCAGGCTGCATTACGTGTTTGAAAAATGTCATTTAATGGCGCAGCTCTCATCGTATTTACTCATATGTGCTTTATTTGGTGTTTAAAGCCAGCCTAATTAGCTAGCAGGTTAGCAAACATTTGCTAATTCTCCTTTAGAGCTGTGTCTACAGATTTCTGTGCCTACTAGATTACCTACCAGGCTTTATCCGGCCGGAGGGGCTGCGTGTGAACAGACATGTCTGCGTTATTTGCCCTGGACTTTTCCCTGCCGGCTCCTCGGTCCTGAGTCCGCGGGAGCCGCATGTGTGGACAGAGCAGACAATTGTCCAGAGTGAAATCAGAGCGAGCGAGTGGGCGTGCCCACGACGCGTAATCTTCTGTGTCAGTACCGGCTTAATCAGCTGTAACACATACTGAAACGTGCACGGGGAGGTGCAGAAATGGCATTTGAACTGCTCATCGTCAAAGTTCTGCAAAAACATCTGCCCGGAGTGTTTCCCCCCGCTCGGCCTCTCGCGCTTCCCTGCGGCCTGTTAATGCCGCGGCTGGACACAGATCCAAAATGCTCCAGCTTTCTTCCTACGGTGGGTGTCACTGCTTGTGTAGGTGCTCTGCACTCTTGCTGCTCGCCTGTATGTTACTCTCCACTCCTCTGTTTATATTGTAGATACATGTAGTATTGATACCAACACAGATACAGTCATCCTTATGGAGCAGCCTTTAGCCTCCGAGGCTCTGCCACTCATCCAGACTATATAGAGTGTTCCTTACATGTGTGTACGTGTCTGACACGGACACTCTCCTGTTGTGTGCTGCATGTGTCAACAAGCATCATGTATCAGTATCCTGATCTCATTTTCTGGATATTATCCGGAGTTCAACTGTGGAACGGGCTATGGCGTTGAATAAAGTCCAGAGGATGTTTTGCAGAATATTATGATGTCACAGTGAAGTTGCCCTTTCACCGTTCGGATGTAGAATGTCTCAACTTCATCATTTCATCCTGTTAGAAAGCTGCATGTGTTTATTTTTGGCAAACATATAAGATACGTTTTTGAGTAATGGCCAAAAGTGTTTTGTGAGGTCACAGTGACTTCTTCTTCACCTTGTTTCATTGCGTCTTCCTCCTCCTCTGCTAATGTTGTTTCACGGAGGTTTGAGAACAGCTGTAAGATGCATAAGCCCATTGACGTGTGTGTGTGTGAGATGCGAACGATGAAGTAACGTTTAAAATTCATTTGACAGTGCAGCTGAAGATAGACAGGGAACATGGAGGATGACGTGCGGCAGAGGGCCACAGGTCTGATTGGAGGCCTGGGCTGCTGTGGTGAGAACACAGCCTCTGTACACGGGGCACACACTCGACCCACTGGGATAGTGGGGCGCCCCGCGAATAAGTGTGTTTGAACTATTCATCACAGATTTGACGCATCAGCCAGCAAGCATACGAAGTGACCCAAATTCAGCACACCCACAGTGTAACTATGTGCCCCGCAGGAGAATATCGGTCCGGGAAAAGAGCTGTGATGTTTGCCGAAAAACGATGCGGCGACCACGGGAGTATAGGTGATTTTTGGAGGTTTCCACGCGCCTACGTGTTTAGAAACGGAGGGACGATGATGGAGGGATTAGCCACTTTGCCGCTACGGATAGAAGAAAAGAGAGGGAAGAAGGAAAACAAGATGAAGAGCTGTGTTTTTTTTTTCTTTCATTTTCCCCCCACTAATTAAAAGCAGATGTCAAGGTACAATTCTCGGAGCTTGTTTATCGCAGCACAACTGTTTCCTGATTTACTTTCCAGGCTTCCCTGCACTTGTTGAGAGACCATTTCGATTCTCCTCATCCGACCCGCTGGACTTTCTCCAGTTTCAAAAATCTCTCTGCTCCCCTTCACATCTCTGTCTCTATCTCTCTCTCTCTCTCTCTCTGTATGATTAAGCTCACTCGTCCCTCTGCTTGCATTAGCTCTAAGCTGGCAGGTGTCTATGAGATAGAGTTTTTTATAAAGCCAACAAACACAAAACCCTCGACGGAGAGAAAGAAGGCCTTAATTGAATTGTCAAACAGAAATCTACCTGGAGACTCAGTTTAACAAAAAAAAAAAAAAAAAAAAAAAA
>CAEMYA010000029.1:2166515-2178805 GCA_903131615.1 Diplodus sargus
CTTTTTTTTTTTTGAGTTTCCTTTTGTTCCTCTGGTTGTGATGGTGTGTAGAGATCTAAGCCACAGTTGGCTCAGCTTCACATGGGCCTGTGTGGAGAGACGAGGGGGTTTGTCAAAGGAATCGCCTGCGCCGCTTATTCTTCCTCCACCACAGAGATGGAAAAAAAAAACAAAAAAAAAACAAAACAAAAAGGAACAGCCTTCTTATTATCAATATTAATCTCTCTTTTGGAAAGGCCTCTGTAGGCTCTGAGCTCGGCTGCCTTTAAAAAAAAAAAAAAAAACACATAACGCGGCTGATTCAAGAAAACCATGTTTGAACTTGCTAATGTTTTTTTTTTCTCTCTTACTTTGTCTCTCTCCCTCCCGTTCTCTCTGTCTACATGAGCTATTCTCTCTTCATTTAGCGTGCCATTAGCTCTCCAAGCTGTTGTTTGTTTTCTTGCTTTAATGTGCTTTTTTTTTAACAAAACAGTAGAAAAAAAAGACACAAGTGACTGATATCTAAAGTATGTGCATTTTTTGGTGTGTGTGTGTGTATCCTCATGCGTGTTTGCATGTTTGTGTGAGGGCACTGGCACTAAACTTACTTGGGTCCAGATGTTCTAATTATAGAACGGCTCTGCTGCCTAATGACAGGAAACGCTGGCCTCTGTGTGTGTGTGTGTGTGTGTGTGTGTGTGTGTGTGTGTGTATGTATGCGTGTGTGTGTGTGTGTGTGTGTGCGCGCGTGTGTGTAGAAATAATTTCTGACAGACACTCTGACACATTGACTGAATGTGCGTGAGACAGACGGACAAAATTCTCTTCATTAACCTCTTGAACCCTGATTTCCTCCTTAAATTTTCCCCCCGAAGCTTCTGAGTTTGAGTAAACCGTGCATGTGTTTCGTGCAACTAATTCACCTTGCCAAATATGCTTTAGAGAAATTACGATTGCAATATTCACAAGCAACACCTGTAATCCTCCAGGAGAGGTGAGATTGGCTGTTGGAGATTCTTTAAAGGTGCATTGTGTAGTTTAATCAGAAGAGAAAGACCTTCATGGACACATTTTTTTTCTATGCCTGAACAAATTAAACAAACTTTGTTTCATCTCTGCGGATTGATAAATATGTTTTCAACAACACATCCTCATACCTGCAGGGTGAGATACACTGATTATCAGTGACTTCAGAGACAACATACAGTATAATAGTTCCCGAAACGACACAACCTTTGGTTCTCTGTTCATATCATAATTGATATTACGTACATACTATGAGTTATGTTATGTACATTTCTTTGTTAAGGATGGGCTGCAGAGTGGAGACTTATTTCGCTTATTATAGTTTCATAAGTACACATCTTTTTCCACAGTATGCCTGCCTTCATTTAACGATAGAAGTTCTCAAGAGTCCTGTGTGAATAAAACAACTGGCTCAGCTTTGGAATGAGGAACTGTCTGATCAGATAATAAGCAATGAATCTGATCATATGTGTCACGAAGACTTTGTTAACACTGTCAAGACATTTTGGCAGCATTTTGGTATTTATGTTCAACACCCAGCCCTACGTACTGTAGGATGGGGTTCACATCCGGCACCCCATAGGCTGCGAAGACACATTTTTTGTAAAATGTTATGAATAGTAAACACCTCGGGATCCCTGCTTCAATCTTTAGATATTATTACTATGCAATAGCAAATATGTTTAGAAAGAAATGAACCGCCATCTGGAACTCCTGTCTCTAGTGGCAAAGTTCTGCACCTCGTACATCAACCACCCACCTCGTCCATCTTCCAGTTCAAGAACGTTGCGACTCTACCGAAAGAAAATACACTACATTTTCCATTTCCCATGAAACATATTAAACTAAACAAATTAGTAATATCAAGCATAATTTCAAAGGCATATGGTGGATGTAATGTGTGCCCAATAACAGTCTTTCGTTTCCGAGTAGTGCAAACAAACAAAAGATGTGGCCAGTGATCGTTTCGCTAATTTTGTTCAACAGAAGAGTTTCCTTTTTATGCAGATGTTGAACATCATTAGGACATCATTATGTTTCCTACAAAGCATTTCCACCAATTCATTGGATAACATTTTTAGGAGACAGGAGTTGCGTATTTGGTGGAATATCTGGAAAATGAAAGTTTTGCACTTTGCACTATTTGCAAAAAAGTGTCTACACATGAATCCACCTGTTGGTCTGGCATTGTGGAGCAAGTTCAAGATCAGTGTAGTTCATAATATATGAACAATATGCCAAAGAATGGAAACCAGGATAATATGAAATCAGCTGTATTCACTGTTGGAGGGGGTTAACCTGTGTGTAATGATCCCACTCATTTTGAATTCACTCATTTGCAACCTAGAAAATCTGTTGACATTAAGGACTGTGGTTACTGGTTACTGATCAAAAAGTGATTCCGTCACAGAAACAAAGTAGATTTGTTTCTTATCCTTAAAGAAAGCTTGGTTCTGCTTGTTTATCTTCATAGGGATTTGTATGATCATTGCGTCAACTGAATCAGTCAATGACAACAACTACTCACAAATCAATTAAATACACAGACCTTTGTCCTCTAATCTAATCTAAAAAAAAAAAAAACTAATCTAAAAACCTAAAATGTATTCTTGTGTCATACAAATGTTTTTTACTGCCTTATGATGGTCATTCCTGTCCTCTCTCTCCTCGTTACTATGGTAACAAGATGTCAATCGATGTGGCATCTCCAACTGTCCTCTCGATCGGAGGCTCCGTAACCACGGAGACGGAGACGGAGAGAGAGGAGGGCTCTGTGCATCGAGGTTCAGATGGGGATGCCGTCTGCTGCCGTGCCTTGCTCAAAGGCTCCTCGGGCAGGTTCAGAGGCAGGGAGGATGTTTTCTCTGCTGGTCCCTCGATTCAAAATTGGCAACACTTGAGGAGGGTCAGAAGGAGGTGGGAGAGGAGGAGAGGAAAGAAGGAGAAGAGAGGGAGAGATGGAAGGAAATAAGGAAAGGGGACATGAGAGGAAAAGGAGGGGAGGAAACAGATGAGGAAAAGAAGGAGTGAAGACAGAATGTTCAGAGAGGGAGATACAGTAATGAAGGGAGGGAGGATAGGAAAGAACAGCAATAAGAAGTCGAAAAAGAAAGGTAAGGAAAATTGAACAGAAGGAAGCAAAGATGGGAATAAAGGAGGATGGAAAAAGAGGGTCAAAGGAAGAAGAAATTAAGAGGAAGAAAGAACAAACACCAATAACAAAAAATACGTAGGTAGAGACGGAGAGGGACATAAAGAAGGGAAGGATGATATTTTAAAAAAGACGAAAGAAGAGTGCAGGAAGATGGGAAAAACAACAGCAACAAAGGGGAGAGAGGGAGAGACAAGTATGGAGAGAATGAAAAGAGGAGAAAGGAAAAGATTAGAAGGGAAAGGAGGGAAGAAAGAAAGGAAGGTAGAATGAGAGGAGAGAGGTGGAGGAAAGCAAAAAAAACGAGAGAGAGAGCACGAATCATGTATCAAAACAGGACATGGGCGACTTCCTGAATCATTACATCACTTCCTTCGCTTGTCCAGCCACGCACGCACGCACGCACGCACGCACGCACGCACGCACGCACACACAGTGGGATTGTGGGTGTTAGACAGTTTAAGCAGCTTTAAAGGCGAAGATACAGAGACGTAATCTGACTCTTAATTCTTACTCTCATTTTAGTATGAGTGTGTGTGTGTGTGTGTGTGTGTGTGTGAGAGAGACAGTGTGTGTGTGTTCCTGTGTGTGTGTGTGTGTGTGTGTGTGTGTGTGTGTGTGTGTGTGTGTGTGTGTGTGTGTGTGTGTGTGTGTGTGTGTGTGTGTGTGATTACCCCGGATAATAACATGAATGTAGTTCAGTGAGAGTACAAGAAGCTCCTCTTTGCATTATATAAAATGACTGAATTAAATCATTGTGTCTCTGTCGTCCTCCATGTTTCTCTCATTTCCGACAGCGTATCGTCCTTTGTCTCGTAACAGTTCAGGACATTTGTAAATGCGGACTATTGGTCACATTTGACAACCTGTGTCATGTTTTCTCCTCTTTTCTTGATTCCTCTCTTCATCATTTCATCCTCTCATTGCTTCATCTCCTCTCTGTTGGCCTTGTTTGCTCCTCTTTTTTCTTTTCTCTACTACTTATGTCATCCCTCCTTACGTTCATCTCACCCCCTTTATTCTCTTCTCTTCTCTTCTCTTCTCTTCTCTTCTCTTCTCTTGAAAAGCAGAGAAGAAGAGAGAGAGTGTTTCTTTCTGCCCTGATAATGTCAACTCAGCAGACATTCAGGTAATTTGAATGAGAGTTTATTTTAGAGTTTATTTCTCACCATCTCTCTCTCGGTCACAGAGTGTGGGCAGCACTGTCACGTCTGTTTCCTTTACATGCTGCCCGGCACAAAAATAGTCTACACACTACTATTTCATTGGACCACCTTTAGCTTTGATTATGGAGCGTGTTGACCATGGCATCGTTCTGATAAGCTTATGCATTGTCACAACATTTATTTACATCCAGAGTTGCATCAGTTTTCACCAAGATAGTGTGCTGATGATGGGAGACTCTGGCCGGCTCGTCAAATCTTCTCCAGCACATCCCAAACACTGTCAGTGGGGTTCAGGTCTGGACTCTGTGGTGGCCAATCTATGTGTGACAATGATGTCTCATGCTCCCTGAACCACACTTTCGCAATCTGAGCCCGATGAATCCTGGCATCGTCATCTTGGAATATGCCCGTTCCGGAAGGAAGAAACAAAAAATTCCATTGATGGAAAAACCTCGTCAGAAGCCTTTTTTTCAGATTAACCTCACTGATAAGTGGTTGTCTTAAGGCCACACAGCTGTTTAGTCCCAATCTCTTGAGTTCCCTTCACATTGTCTGTGTGGAAGTGCTCTTACTTTCACTATTAAAGGTGCTATTTGGGAGAAAAGTTGATTTTTCCAAGTCTCAGTTCCAACTTGTCAAAAACTGACCATTTTAGAAGGCGGCTGAACCATCCTACAATTCCAAAGCGTCAGTTTTTGACAGGTTGGGACTGAGACCTAGAAAATCAACATTTCTTACAAATTGCACCATTAAAACATAGCTATGAGTTCTACTGTTGATTTTATGATTTGAGTTTACCAAACATTTAAGGGATCTGCAATTCACCACTATCCTTCCAGGTTTTAAAATTGCATCTGACAGTTTTGGACCCAAGTTAGTTGTTCTCTTTGCTTGATGCAGGCCAATAATTGAACCCTTCTGAAACAGAGTAACATCTTTTCCCTGACCACGGGATATGTCTTACACATATGAGAAGTCCTTAAACCAATTAAGTAGTAGTGTACTCAATCTGTACTGTACTTTTGTTGGTTAGTTTGTCAGCAGAAAAAAATCGTAAAAAACCTATTTTCTCAAAACTTGGATGCAGGATGGGTGTCCATCAAGAATAGACCCCATCAACTTGTGGTGAGGATCCTGTCAAAGGTACAGATCCAGAATTCTTTTTCTTCTCTATCATGGCGAAATATGACGTTTTTTCAAATTTTTGATAATTTCTCAGGAAGTGATGCATGGATCTTGATGAAAAAAATATCAGGCATATTTAGGCTGGCTGTTATCTGTGATAGAGTACTTTATTGAAGCTGGATCAGATAGCAGAGATTAGGGACAACAAAGACAACACCCTCTCATCAGGGGACTAAAATGATATCACCAAAAAAGAGGAAATTTAGATAGCACTTTGCCAGACAGCATACTGTTTGATTTTCATGTGGAGGTAAAGCTCAGTTTGGATACAAGTGAATTCCAATGAATGTTGTCTTCAAGGCTGTTTACCACTCATTATGTGTGCAGTCGTTTCCACAGGAGATGTAGTGTCTGAAATGTTCCCAGTTGGGAAGGTGTAAAAGTGTTTGATTACACAGCAGAGTTTGGCTGAAAAAGAATCTTCAGAGTATCTTCAGTAATTATGAAGGTTACAAACCACCAGTGTCTCTTTTTCATCTTGTGCACAGAAAAAATAATTTCACTACTATTCAAACAGAGCTCTTTATATTGTTTTGTTTTTACCATCACTGTGAATCATCTGTTGTGTTTTAATGGAATCTTTATAAAGAGTTGAGACCCATATGTCGATTTCTGATATTTTTCCCTCAAACAAAGAATAAAAACATTCATTTGGTTGTATTTGTAGTTAACAGGAAATGTTTTAATGAGTGTGTTTGAGTTGAAGAATTAAAACATACCTAAAAACTCTGACACACACACATACACGCACATACACGTCTGAGGTGTGCACGTGTGTGTTTGTGTGTGTTGGGGGATGGGGCAGGCAGGCCTACAGTTAATTATAGTTTGGTAGGAGACCAGATGAGAACAGTGGGGCTATAGAGCTCACACAGGTGCACACAAACACACACATACACAAACACATACACATGCATAAACACACACACACACACACACACACGCTTGATGTTCTCGCAGAACGACCACTGTCCTCATTTCTATCAATCAGAAACCATTTATTACCATCATCAAGACGTGTGTGTATGTGTGTGTGTGTGTGTGTGTGTGTGTGTGTCCCTCTGTTTTTGTGGCCTTCAGTTTTCAACCTTACACATAATTTCTGTTGAAAACGTGTTGAATTTCAGTCAGGCTCAGACTGACCAAGACCATTTGAAAAGACGGGTTATACTGATGATTTTATGAGGGGAAGAAAAATCCTGATGCCCATATATTGGCAGATATACGCACATTCTTTTGCAATTATCCCCCAAATGTGATCAAACACTTGTGACAAGAAGGACACAGGATGTCTCCCAGTTTAAAGAGGTCATATTATGCACATTTTCCAGTTCATACTTTTATTTGGGTGTCATAGTAGAATAGGTCATACTTTAAATTTCAAAAACACATTATTTTTCTCATATGGTGTGTTAGTTTTTTTGCCTTTTTGGCTACAGAGTCCATGGGCTTTGGGCTTCTTCACGTCGCAGAGCTTTTACATGCACAAAAATGTTACATAACACAGTAAAAGAAAGGGAAAACCCCAAAAAGCTCAATGTGACCACTTTACCATAGACAATGACAGCCCAAGCATCTTTTACTGCATTATAATCTCTAAGAAAACAAAGTTTTCATATCCCACAGGTCGGACACACCAATGGAGATATATCTGAGCTAGGCACATATAACCCAATGATATCAACGATCAAAGTTATCATCGGGTTCAACACAAAAACGAAAGTCAGGATTTGATTTTCTTTTTTTTCCATATAAAATCTTGGTGATTTCTTTTTTAAGCTTGACCATGTTCGGTGTCCCACGCACAGATAAACAATTTCTCATTTTGAATAATATGAGTGGCTCAATGGTCATACTCGGTTACAGGCCTGGTTTTGTCCTCACTGGTCACACACACACGCACACACACACACGCGCACACACACACACACACACATACACGCACACACACTCACACACAGAGGCTAACTGTATTAATAGGAGTCTGTTTTGTGTCAAGCAGGTCTTAATAGGATCAGTGTGAGAGACATGGAGCTGTCTGTCAGTCTAAGTTCATTAACTGATGATAGATGACCTGCACTGAGGGTGTGTGTGTCTGTGTGTGTGTGTCTGCACGAGAGAGAGAGAGAAAGAGAGAGAGGGAGAGGTATGTATGTGTGCTTTTGTGTGAGTTTTCCTGCTTGTGTGTAAATTCTCTCTCTCTCTCTCTCTCTCTCTCTCTCTCTCTCTCTCTCTCTCTCTCCCCCTCTCTCTCTCTCTCTCTCTCTCTTTCTCTCTTTCTCTTTCTCCCTTTCTCCCTCTCTCTCTTTCTCCCTCTCTCCCTCTCTCTCTCCCTCTGTGGTGTAATTTATAGCCCTCAATCGGAGGCCTTATCAGGTGCAGGACACATGGATGCCTCCTTCTCTCCTCCTCCTCCACATCTTTCAACTCCTGCACACCAACTTGTATTCCTCTCTCCCCCTCTTCCTCTCCTCACTCTCATCCAATCTCCCTCCGTCTCTTATTTTTCAATGCTGAAGGATGCTTTCTTTAATTGCTGTCTTACCCCCATCCTCTTCCTCCCCATCTTCACCTACACTTCCCCTGCATCTGGACCAGCTATCATCAAACTCACCCGCTCTACTTTTCTTTTTGTCATTTTCATCCCTTCTCCCAACGTGTTTCGAAAGCAGACTCTTTTTTTGCCAGACAGAAACGTTGTTGTCAATGTTTAAAAACATGACAAAGTGTGTGTTCAACTGTGTGATGGAGAATCATGTAGTACATAACTGGCACAATTACCAGTTGAATATTCTAGTAAAGTAGTACTAGAAAATATGGATCAGCTTGAAGGATTGCACACTGAAGTCTGGTTAAAACAAGTCTGTGGTAGTGCTACCTAATAAAGAGTCATGCATTAATTTACTACACAGTTCCCTTTAACGAGTATTGCTATTGTGCACATTCATTACATTTGTTCCCTAAATCCAGGGAAGGGAACACACACACACACACACTGGGTGATATATCCAAACAATTACATGCATGTTCCCTAAATCCAACCGATTGTCTGTGTTTTCAAGATCAAGAGCGTTTTCCCTAACTCCATCTGACCAAATGTGTGTTCCATACACAAGGCTGATGAATACCGTGTCCTCAAAATCTTTACAATCAAGCATCCGTTCCCAAAATTTGAATGAATAAGTGTTTGTTCCCAAAATCAAACTGATCAAGTATATGTTCCCAAAATCAGACTGATCAAGTATGTGTTCCCTAAATCAGACTGATCAAGTATGTGTTCCCTAAATCAGACTGATCAAGTATGTGTTCCCTAAATCAGACTGATCAAGTATGTGTTCCCTAAATCAGACTGATCAAGTATGTGTTCCCTAACCAGACTGATCAAGTATGTGTTCCCTAAATCAAACTGATCAAGTATGTGTTCCCTAAATCAAACTGATCAATCTCTGGTCAGTGAATATATTTTCCCTTGGTACAAATGATTATTGAATATGCGTTAATGTTGATCAAATGGATATTCCCTAAATCCAATTTTACATCAAGTGATTGTGCCCAGTTTTCTCTTCTCTTCTCTTCTCTTCTCTTCTCTTCTCTTCTCTTCTCTTCTCTATCCCTATTATGTATTACATATTCTTCAAACAGGTAACCCAAAACCCAAACATACATTTGTTGAGGTAGTGACTTCCTGTGTTGCTTCAAAAGGCTTCTTTGTAACTGAACCACTTTATTTCTGTTGGCCTACAACAAACACTTACACACACGCACACACACACACGCATGCATGCACACACACACACACACACACACACACACACACACACACACACACACACACACACACACACACGCACTCAAACGCAGATAAGCTGACAATCCAAATGACTCGACAATGAATGTAAGCTGCTCACTATACACACAGACATAATGGAGAGCCTATTGAGGAGAGATTTGAGCACAACAATGCATGAAAGAACTGTGTGTTTGTGTGTGTGTGCGTGTGTGTGCGCGCGCATGTGTATGTACTGTAAGCAAGAGCTGCGTTTGCACATTTGAGTCAACCTGGGTGAACTGATCTACCTGTCATGTAGCTGTCTCTTGGTGTCAGTGTCTCCCAGCCTCTGTGCGTCTCTTTCTTTTCCTTCGAGTCCTCACATCTAGGCAACAGAACAGATTTTCCCTCAGTGTCAAATGGTCTTTACAAAAATGATTCATATGGCTGTTTTCTGATTAGCCACCACTGTGGTTAGAGTTTGGTTAAGTTTGGCACAACTGATGGCAGGTTGTTGTTGGTAGGAGACAAGATGTAAACAGCTGGTGTGGGTCAAAGTCACACATTTTCTATTCTGTCATTTTAAATCTGTAAAATGGTGGTGAACATAATTATTGTCTTGCTGTTGTTAGTGACGGGCAAATCTTTGGACCACTTTGTTCCAGACTTATAGTAAATATCTTTACAACTATTAAACGGACTGCGATGAAAGCGTTTGGTAATCTCCTGACTTGCCCTCTAGCGCCACCATGAGGTTGATTTTTCTGGGTGAAACGTGTCCATTGAGTGGATGGCCATGAATTTTTGTGTACATTTGCGTTCCCTTCAGGATGGAATATCTTGACCCACTGACCTTTCCTCTAGTGCAGTGATCAGGTCACCTATGACAGATAACATCATGGATCTAGCGATCGTGCGATGGCGGCGGGGATTAGTGGTCTGCAGGAGGCTTAAAGGTCCATTACATTTTACAGAGACACATTAAAGGCTCTGCAATCATAATCAATAATGTTTAATGACATGGAGCATGAAGAGAGGATGATCTTGCTGTAGTTGATTACAGACACTGTACAGTAATATCATACTGTATGTGGCATTGAGTGTTGACAGTGATGTGATGAGAGTGATGATCACTCACATGAATTCCAGAGTGATTAAAATGTGGATCTGAGGACTTAAGATGTTCGCTGAAGCAGCCGCTGAGTAAACTGATGGCATTAAAACACTGGTTTGATACACAAGTAAACAAAAACAAAAAAGTGGTATAGATTTTTCTTTTTGTCATTGAAATCTGAAGTGAGTCCTAGTTCATCATTTATGTTCTGGCTGGGTTTATTTAAAATCATGATGATTAAAGCGATAACAATATTTATCTGCACATCCTGACTCAACGCAATGTATGAAGGGATTGGAGTTTGTGGGTTTTTTTCCAAACTGTACTTTTCCTTTTAGATCACTAAAGTTCTCGTATACCTTCCTGGATTGTATTGCCATGTCATCTAAATTCCTGTCTCCCTCTCTTTTTTTCCTATAGATATGGAGGAGAGAACGGGCGCAGGGTCATGGACAAGTGGAAGTCGTTCTTCTAAGGTGACTAACAACAGCAACACAACAATAATCAACTCTAACTTTGACTCTTATTGTTAAATACAATTGCTTTTAGTATTCTTAATATAACTCATCATTATAGCCCCCAAAGTACTCAAGAAACTAAACTGTTTGACATGTGATGTAGTGCACATTGCTTATTATTTTTGAAAATCACACACAAGACGTACACAAAAGACAGATCTTGTCTTGAAGATCACTTCACAGAAAGATGTTGTGCACAGAAGGCAGCCCAAAAAGAAAATACGTCAATATATAAAACAATATAAAAGGAAACAGTGTCTAGCACAAATATTATTTGCCTCAAAATGATACATCAATAAATAAATGAATATTAGAGTGGGCTTCCTGACACCATTAGATGACAACACACTTTAAAGGTAAAAACATGTTTAAGTGGCAAATGAACTGCACTTGACTGGCCAAACACAGTCAAACAAACTTAGTCAAGTAGCTCAGTTATGAGTTCATCACTAAAGCGGTGGTTAGACCTCATGAGAAGGAGTCTCTCAAATCGTTTGTTGCAATGATGCATTTCTTTGTAGTGCACAACCCTCAGCACTGATATTAACACATTATATCTTGTTATACTTTATGTCCTATAGTTTATATGATAAGCTTAGCTAACTGTTCTGGCTGGGTCATAGTTAGGACCCATAGTTAGTAGCTTCTGTCTTCTCATCTCCTGCCAGTTGTAACAACAAGGAACATACAAATATAAATATGACTCTGACTGTCTTTATCAAGACACTTAGATGAGGTCATCCAGCAGTGTCTCTGCTACTGCTAGTGCTACTTTGTGTCACTGCAAACAGTGCTAATGCTAATATACTGTTCCATTACAGGTATTCCTATGGTCACAGCTCCTTATTGTCTGACAGCTACATACAAGAAGTAACTATGAATGTTCATCCCTTATGTCTGTGTCCTCCTCCAGAGTTATGCAGATGGGTCTCAGTACATGGCATCACATGACAGCCTCTCACCTCCGTACACCAACTCCAGGCTAACAGGTACACCACAGGCTGAGTGTGTGTGTGTGTGTGTGTGTGTGTGTGTGTGTGTGTGTGTGTGTGTGTGTGCGTGTGTGTGTGTGTGTGTGTGTGTGTGGGTGTATGTGAGTGTTTGTTGTTATTATTTTACAATACACTTATTTCTTTCCATCAACTTTGGATGAACTGCTTTGTTGGGTTTTGATCCGATGGTGTGTGTGTGTGTGTGCGTGTGTGTGTGTGTGAAACACTATCGTACACTGGAGAAGAGACAGGTCATCTGGCATGCAATTTCTCTCCATCTCTCTCTCTCTCTCTCTCTCTCCCTCTCGGCCCGCTGTGTGGAAAACGCTCGGCAGTGTGTGCTCATTTACCCATGATGCTCTCTGCCTCTGGCTCTCTTCGCTGTG
>CAEMYA010000029.1:2179222-2196092 GCA_903131615.1 Diplodus sargus
ACAGGTCATCTGGCATGCAATTTCTCTCCATCTCTCTCTCTCTCTCTCCCTCTCGGCCCGCTGTGTGGAAAACGCTCGGCAGTGTGTGCTCATTTACCCATGATGCTCTCTGCCTCTGGCTCTCTTCGCTGTGGCGCCAGTTGTGAGCAAATGGCCACTGACACAGATAATCTGCCTCTCTCTCTCTCTCTCTTACACACACTCACTCACTCCCTCACACACACTACACACACACACACACTCATCCACACATACATATAATCACCGAAAGACACACATGCAGATGTATTCACACACACGCACGCACACGCACACGCACACACACACACACACACACACACACACACACAGAGCTTAATTACCTTTGACTGGATGCATCAAATATGGAAGATGTCAGCTCTCAGCTATCTGACTCTACCTGCTCTCTTTCTGTCTCTTGCTCATTCTTTCATTTGTTAGCTCATAACATGCTCATGGGAAACGTAAGATTTTAGATATTTCATTTTGAAGCCACAAAGAAGTCACACTTGTGTGTTTGATGGATTTTTAGGTTGTTGGGTTTTTTAGGTAGGTTTTTATGGATGCAGCAGCTACTAGCCGCATGGGACTATATTTGTACATGTATGGGCATTTATATGCTACTCTTGCGCACTCAGACGCAAGAGCATGGGGTTGAGGTAGGGTGACCAGGTGTCGCGCTTTTGTGTGGGACTGTACAACATTTTCTTTGTCCCTTGTCCACACACAGAGACGGTGGCCCACATTTTGACTGGTTGTGGATTTCAAAAGTCAAACCACTGCTGGACAGATGCTCTCTTAAAACTGACTTTTACCCAATGGCTGTGAAGAAAGAAGGGAGGGCCTCTTTCTTCACAGTGATTTCAATCAAACCAGCAAGGCATGGGTAAAGTGCGGGTTAACCCATCAGTTAACAGCACCTGACAATAAGGCAACAGCAACTGAATTAACTAGCATGTACCACACTGTGCAGCACTCCCAATTAGAAAGGAAAATGTCACATGGTCTTACAAAAGCAGCGGGCTGCTGAATAAACAAGAGGGCTAAGGATGTGTTATGAGCTAAGGGTGAGCTTGGATGTTCAAGTTAACTAGACATCTTATCTAAATTCCTCTCAGCATTAGTAAAGTGTCCCATTGAAAACAAAGTCTTCGTCCCACATTCGGTCTGTCGGGATCTGGTCACCCAGATCAGTATTTCTGAAACTTCCATTTTCAGAGGGACAGGGAACCTTTTATCAGGAGGATTTTATTTCATTTTTTTTTTTTTTTTGCAGTTTTAAAACTGTTTTATTTTCCTTATCACATTTGTATTTTATTGGCTTATAATTCGATATAGCCATCACAAGCTGCCACAAACCACTAACAAGGTTTGTCCTAGCCTAGGGCAGGTCAATATGGCGTTAATGTAATATTGATACATTTTTAAGATATATTGGAATATTTAATATAAATCTTGACATTTTGAAATTTCTTCTAAAGCAGTACTATGAAATTCTATGGGTGACAAAATCGAATGTCTCAGTGTTTTTGACCAAATGCTGTTTGGCACTTTCACAAAATATCAACGCAATGAGAAGTGTGGAAAGCCAAGTATTAGAACAAGTAGAACAGTCTAGTAAGTTGAGGAAATTACATTTCCCTACTGTAATGCAACACTTATGCTGTGTCAGAATATATATATATACATATATGGATATATTTTCTATTATAAATGTTTTATTTGTGTAAATGCGTTTCGATCAAACGTGTGTACAAATGAGATTCTCTCTCTGAAAGTGTCTGTTTGTTACTTCGATCAGGTGAAAAAAAACTAAACATTTTAAAAATGCTAAGATTCAAAATCTTGAATCTCATTTTTACTATTATGATAACTGAGCTAATTCTTTAGCTTGTTCAGTTAGTCATGAATGCACACCGAGTCGAATAAGAGAGAAATATGTGATGAATAAAATGAAACAGAGGAAAGGAAATGTTAAACTCCAGAGTTTGGGGATCTGTGCTGGAGTGATCCATTGTGTGCGCGATGTGTTGTGACAGTGTTGTGATTATGGTATGTAGCTGCAGAGCCGGAGAGAGAAGGGACCACGCAGAGTCAGAAATGGAAATATTGTATTCTTCATCTGGCACACGGGAGCCGCAATTTACTTTGATAATGATAACACTAAGAGACAGAGACAGCCAGGGATATGGAACAAACACACACACACACACGCACACACACACACACACACACACACACACACACACACACACACACACACACACACACACACACACACACACACACACACACACACACACACACACACACA
Source organism: Diplodus sargus (assembly GCA_903131615.1). Classification (NCBI taxonomy): domain Eukaryota; kingdom Metazoa; phylum Chordata; class Actinopteri; order Spariformes; family Sparidae; genus Diplodus; species Diplodus sargus. The sequence continues at coordinate 2,181,555 of CAEMYA010000029.1, forward strand.
GAGTTATAAAAAACATTCTTTTTACTTTCTACCCATGACTGTTCTGATCAGGTCAAATCAGATTGTCGTCTATTCTAAGTCTGTTGGCTTTTTGTGGGCCTTGATGAGAAAAGTAGTGTTTCAGTATCAATACCACCCCACAGAGCTTTCATTAATAGCAGCGACGGTGCATTACCCAGTTCTAACCTTGACCTTACTTCTTTCTACAAATGTTAGAACTGAAATGGTCAGGAGAAAAAGGTCATTAAACTGTGACTCTGTACACAGACTTGACTCTCTCCTGTGTTGACATCCTCAGGCTGCAGTGCTACTTAGGATCACTAAGACTCATACCAGTTGGTTGTGTAGATTGCTGGTTTATTGCTGAGGCTTTACTAGGTGGCTGTTGGGGCATGTTAGGTCACCACTACGACGCTACTATAGATGGTACAGATAAATGGTTGGTTGTGTTTCTGAGTGATTGTTATGTGCGTGTTCGGTGGTTGATAGACAGTTTGTTGGCTTTTTGTGTAGCTCTTGGGGTGTTACGCTGTTGATAGATTCCTTTGCTTGTTTTGGGGGTGTTCACCACAGTGTTACTTGACCCGTTTGGGATTATCTCATCTTTTGTGTGCTCTTTGAAGGAAAGTTTACCCTGCGAATGTTAGACATATCAGTTCATTTTGTTAAAACATACTTGGATCGCAGTGCACAACTGCTTTAACAAATGTTGCAGTTGGAAGCATCCAGGGGGATCACCAGTAAAGTGGAGTATTAGGTCCTGAACTGTAGTTAGGGTTACAAAGTTGCTTCTTTGTAGTGCAGCCGTAAAATGGTTTCGACATCTGGTCAGAATGTGTCCAGTTTGCTGTTGATTGGTTTGTCAACAGGATTACACGAAAAACAAATGAACAGATTTCAACAAAACTGAGATGGAGGCCGGGTCTCAGCCTCAGATCCAGGAATAGTTTCTCACTTTCTTTAATGTTGTGAGATTTGAGTTTTTTTCGACAGTTAAGTTGTATGAATGTTGATGAAAAACAAACAGACGTAGGTGGATGGAATCTGTAGCTGAGCACAATTTGATGCCAATCCCAATAAAGATACAGATCCAAATATTTGATGGCGGATTAGACCTGATTGAATTTAAGGGGACTGCTGGACCTTTGCTCTACTGAGGGCCATTCTGGTTAAATCATTTTTTTTGTTTTTTTTCAGTAAAATCTTGAATTGGCTTGCGTTTTTTTCTAGTCTCGTCAGTGTAAATGTAAGGTGGTTGGATGGGGGGTCAGAATAACTGAGCATTTGAAACAAACATACATTATTGATGACTTTCTACTCTGATTGACAGGAGGATAACACATTTGTTGGGAAACATATGAATGTTTAATTAATTTGATCATATAAAATCATGAAAAACAATATCTTTACATTCATCAACTGTACATTTTGGGACAGGGTGGTTAGAATTGGATTCTGAAACATCTTAGTTTCAGAATCATAATGCAATTGTCCTAGAATCTTTTAATATAGTAGTTACCAGTATATCTACATGTGGTGTTATCAGTTTATAATGTGAAGAAGTCTGAGGGGCTGGCACAGCTTTGAGGAGCACCTGTGCTACCAGGTAACAAACCCTGATGCACTTATTGAAAATCCATTAACAGAAAGATCAAACTGGTCAAACTGTGTATTGGGTTTAATGTGGTGTTTATCACACAGTTTTGGTAACACGAGCTGAACATCAGCGAACACTTAAAGAAACATCTGAGTCTTGACTTTCTTTTGTTCTGTGAAGCTGTTCCAGACACGAGGCACTTCGTGTGTCTTCTCCCAGTAATGCTTTGAATTTAGTTTGATCGACTGTAATTGGTTCAGATTATTCTCTGTTTTGAGACTTGAGATTCTCACCTGAAATGAACTCGAGATGAAAGAATACAGACTAGAGAAACAGTGCGGAGTTTAATGAACCCAACCTGAACATGTTGAGTGTGAGCGCAGCCTCTCCCTCTCTCTCTCTCTCTCTCTTCTCTTGCTCGCTCGCTCTCTCCCTCTCTAACCTTGTCTGTCTTTCTTAACCCCCCCACCATCAGATTAGAGTGATGTTATGCTCTAGATAATCAGCGAAGGGATTAGTGTCATCTCAGCGACCCCACTAGATTAATCTGCCCACATGCACACACACACGTACACGCACAAACCCACAAATGTGCACACACACACACAACCACAGTACTGATCTAATATTCAAAAGATGTGTCTGTGTTTATGTGTAAAACTGTCTAAATGTGGACCTGCACTTACAGTACACATGAGTTTTGTAAGTACATGTACCGTGGCGTGTTGTGTGAACGCTTGTATGTGCTTCATTGATATGTGTTGTTGTGTTATCTTCATGTGCACATATGGGTTTAAATGATTATTTGGTGTGTGTGTGTGTTTGTGTGTGTGTGTGTGTGTGTGTGTGTGTGTGTGCACGTTTGTGGGTTTGTGGTGGTGTGTGCTTTTGTGCGCGCTGGAAGGATAGCGCGTCAGTGTGTGTGTCATCCGTGCTTTTTTATGTATGTGTTTTGTATCTTGTACCTGTGTGTCACTGGCTTTCACGTTTATGTGTATGCGTTTAGCATGTGTGCGTGCGTGTTTTTTTTCTGTTTTGGTCTTTGTGTGTGTGTTTGTGTGTGTGTTGTTTAACTGAACACATGCAAACTTGTGTGAATATTTCAACGTGTATGCGTGTGTGTGTGTGTGTGTGTGTTTAATTTGTCTGTCTTTGTATCAGAGTGTGTGATGCTAGCTTTCATGTGTTTGCATGAGGATACATGCATATTTGTGCATGTGCGCTTATGTGTGTGAATGTGAATGAGTGTATTTGTGCTCTTTGACTGGTGTGTGTTCTTGTGTGGTTGCGTGTAAATGTGGAGGTATTGTATGATTCTACCTTTCATGTGTTTGTATGTGGTTATACTGTGTGTGTGTGTGTGTGTGTGTGTGTGTGTGTGTGTGTGTGTGTATCCACCTTTGTGTAGCTGCTTGGCAGAGCAGGTGCACCACCCAGAACCCCCCACCCCGTAACTGTCACCTACATAGTAAATGAGCGACTCAGTGGTTTCGGCCTGTAAGCACACTCTGTTCTGTTATAAATAAACGATCTGATGTGGCTTATGTCTGATTATGATGCACAGCCGCTTCATTCTACCAGCTCAGCTTCTATTGCTTCCATTCTGTAATTAAAATAATACATTTTCCCCAAGAAATGGTAATGGAGCACAGGGGATGTTTCGCCAAAAATTGCTCTGTAGCACACTTGTCAATGTTTTGGGGTTGGGGATAACTTCTTTGAGTAACTTAAACGTAGAATCCTTTTTTTTTTGTATTATTCACCAATGCCAGATTAGAAGAAGGATATCAATTTTCATCATTGTGCATTCAGTGCGTGTTTAGCAGAGCCTTGCACAACGACTGGAGGCAGGGGGAACCTGTCTAGCTCTACCAAAGGTGAAACAAAAAAAGTAATTTTTCTATATGAAATACTGACAATGTTGGATCAGGTCTGGACATTGTCCAGCGTGTCCCTTTCACACATGTAGCACACAACAGGAGATTGTCTGCGTTCTCACCTGCTGGAAATACTCTCTCCATACAATATCTATTAATACTACATGAACGGGGATCCTAGGTATCAACTAAAGATTTGAAGCAATTTAAAGGCAAGCAGAAAATGTAGGATGTAGCCACACTCCGTGCAACGTCATCAACACACCCACTCTCATGCTGTGAATTCTCCAGACAATATCCAGCTCTAGTCAGACACAGGCTTAACCACACATTTCACTGTCCTTGTACGAGGCAAGGATAAGTTAGTTAAATGACCAGAATCGCTGATTTGGACGTTTGCGTTTACATATAGTTCCCTTTGGTAATGTCTGAATGATCACTTCATAGTAGCAGTGCATGTGTGAAAGGGGCCAATGAGTCTATAGCCATGTGAGTCTAGTCGATTCAGGTGCTGGTTTGGAGTCAGTGTCTACTCTGGAACGCGTTCTTTATATTCCAGCAGCGAAAAAAATGGCTACCAGTCAGGAAAACTGGTTCCAGAAGGGCACAAAAATTGGTCTAGAACAAAGAAGCACTTGTGTCAGGGGGGTGGGGCCTGGGTTATTGCGACTGATGACTAACTAAAAGCTTTTATGACTGCCACTATTGAAAAACCAAGCTAGTGTAGTGTGTTCTGCCTTATCCAGGGGACAATGAATCAAAGACTACCACTGTGGATGCCACATTGAAGCATCAGTGGTCCTACGATAAGTCATGTTTGGATGCCAATGTAGGCATGCAAAGCCGGGAGCAAGACCTATAACGAATCAATGTAGAACACGATGTAGTCCATGCAATGTGGCGAAAGTGGAGACATATACAATGACTAAAGAATGTGACTCTACAGTGGCTCTCATGCCCATGGAAATGCAAATCAGTTCCTAAAAACTCCAAACTAGCACTAGCACCAGCCCAGAACCAACATTTGGTCAGTTTTGGTGAAAAAGGGGCATGTGAGGCTGTGCTGAGGCGCAGGGGTGCTTTGGGCTAAATGTTAATGACAGTATGCAAACAAACTTAGAATAACAGTGTTAAAGTATTGACATTTAGCAGCTCATGTTTACCACGTTTACCATATTAGTTTAGCTAGTAAGTTTGCTGAAATGGCCTCCAAACATGAAATGGAAAGGACCGCTGAAGTTAACTGTTTTACAGGTATTTGCTCATCAACCGAATTAAAAAACATATTCAAATTTTGACCTTAGGAGTTAAGGGATCGCCAAAGTGAATGTGTTTACCATATTTCAAGCCATTCTGTTCAATAGTTGTTAAGACAGTTCAGATAGCTCCAACACCAACTGCTGCTGAAGACAGAACGTCTCATTTTAACATTTCTATGTATACACCTGTTAAATAAACAATATAGAGGATGTTAACCAGACAGCTTTTTGTGTTTAAACTGCAGCTAAACAGTAGCAATACATTTTCATATATTATTAAAAGATAGCATTAAACAGAACTGTATTATATACATAGAACTGGTATAAACCTGATGATCTTGGCTCCCTCCTCCTCCTCTTGTTGTTTTTGTTGAAATGTAGTGAGTCAGCCGTCTGTCTCACCTCCGGGTGACCTTATTAATGAGTGTTGAGCCACGAGGCCGGACCCCCTCTGAGGAGGTCACATCTGGACACTTTATATAGAAATACATATCTGTCGCTCCCTCTTTCTACCTCTTTCTCCACTCTGTCTCTCACTCTAAATCTTGTCTAGTCTTTGTTTCATTTTTTTTTCTTTGCATTTGATCCTGTCTTGTTTATCATTTTACCTTTTCTCTCTGCTTGTGCATAATTTATCTCTTTCTGTTGTCATTCTTTAATCACTTCTTCCTTTCCCTGTTTTGTCCTTTTCTCCTTTCGCTGACCTCTATCTGTTTTTTTTTTTTACATCCTTCCCTCCATCTCTGTATCACTCGCTTCTCTCTTCACCCCCATCTCTCCTCCGTGGAGACCAGGCCCTCCTGTCTCTCTCTCTACCCCAGGAGCCCCTCACCTCAGCTGGGTGTGGTGCCAAGGTCGTCCCCCTGTCTCTCCCTGCTGGGTCTGGGTCTTTGTGCTTGGAATGTTAAAGCATAAAGGAGAGGAGAGGAAAGATGAAGAGATTGGAGGAGAAAAAGAGAGGAGAGGAATTGTGGTGACACAAATGATCAACTTCTAAAAATGACCAAAAACCTTTTTTTTCAAAGTGAATATCTTTGGTCTTTGGACTGTTGGTTGGACAAAAGAAAACATTTGAAGATCTCCCCACAGGTTCTAGGAAGTGGCGTTGGGCTATTTTTTTTCTTCTTTTTTTTTTACTATTTTGTGACATTTTACAAACTATAAAACTGATTAATTGTAATATGACAGTCAGTGATAATGAAAGCAACTGTGAGTTACAACCGTCTTGATAAAATACAGGGTTGAAATGATGTTTCTGAATCGCTTGGATTAGATACACAAACACCACATGACTGAAGTTCAGTCAGGTCACACAGCGACACCTGAGCCATCTCCACTGACTGAATGAAGACCATAAGATGTAAAAAGAGTATATAAAGTATAAAGACTAAAGATTTTGTTGTTAAGTGTACCTGATGGTCAAGAATGAACATCCATGCTCAGGTCTCATAAAAATTGTGTAAATGTAGGATTATCATGAACTTAAAACATTTGACAACGATAAAGTTTAAACTCAATAAGCTAACAGGAACAGGATAAAAGTCGAAATAAGCAGCCAAAAATACAACAGTAAATACAACCTGGTTGATAAGTGCAATACATTTGAATTAAAAAAGGAAAAACATTAAAATAATGAGACATTTTTACTCTTAATATCCCTCATTTCTTGCTCCACCTTCAGTGATTTTGTTTCCATTGTCCCTGCTGATTGAAACTGAACAGCCACCGTCTCATTCTCAGAGTATTTTGAATGGATGTCATGCATTGATTAGTGCTGCATTGACTTCAGTGCATTAACGCGGACGCACAATGTAAGCCACTGCGGAGTATTTAGTATATTATTGTTTTGAAGGGGCTGTGTATCACATGTAAATTGTCTGTGTAATTAGATCTGACATAGTAATAATGGGTCTCGTCAAGGCGAGAGGGCGGAGGGTGGAAATGTAAAACGTACACTCTGAAAAGCAGCGGTTCATTGGGGAGCACTTCAGGGTTCCTGATCGGAGAGGGGGAAGTGTCATGGAGAATGCTTTTCAGTTTCTTCAAGAACTGTCAGGGTTAATTATCAGTTTTTGAAAAGGCTATTAAAGGAAATAGTGAAGCTGAGGCGCAGCCTTAATGCAGGTTTTTGTGGGCCCCCGTGTCTGCATATTGAGATTACTGTCTGCAGATTGTCAACAAGTAGTTTGATCAGGTTTGTGCGCCTTTATCCCTACAATCAGGAGGACCTTCATATATTTAGCATGTAGATGAGGAATAACTGCAGTAGAATATCCTAAACCAAAGCACCAGTACCTCAACTAACCAAAAGACTTGACAAAATCTTTGACAAAATCAAATTTGCTAATTAGCACAAAACACAAAGTAAAGCTGAGACCATCACCAAAGTCTTTAGGATTCATCCTCTGGGAACCATGAACATCTGTCTTTAAATTGGTACTAATCCATGTTTTACATGTTGTGATATTTTACAATTACGAAAAAGTGAAAGGTTGACGCTCTGGCAAGTCAAGGAATCGCCTACATCACATTCTCTTGGACCATGAATGTCAGTACAAAATTTTAAAGCAATCCATCCACAATTAAACATTAAATTCTGGCTGTCTTTTTCTGGCGGTCATTTTTCATTATCTGAAGGCCCCTAAAATAAAAAACAAATAAGTTCGCATTCGCCAAAATGACACGTGAGCTGCAATCAGCAGGACATAACAGCTACTTAGTTAGAAATGTAAAAGGTCACGTTTGAAAGGAAACAAACAAACAGTGACTCTCATGGTCAGAACAAGACCAACATGGTCTGTGGACAAAAAATCCTGCTGGTACTAAAGGTCTTTGTCACCTGTACACAAATTCCCTGAAAAGACAGATGCTTTCCATTTGTTGGGAGGACAGTCCCAACTCATGCATCTATGTACTGTCAAGTGAGTTGAATCCTGTGAAGCTGTGACAAGAAAGCTGCTGTTTGAGGTATAAGAGGTTCCTGAAGTCAAATGTTGGTTTATTTCTGTAGACAATGATAGAACTGATGCTATCTATCTATCTATCTATCTATCTATCTATCTATCTATCTATCTATCTATCTATCTTATTTTTCCTTGTCTATCTGTCTGCCTGTCTATCCACCCATCTGTCTGTCTTCTCCATCTTCTGTCATCCATCCAGATGAGGCCTCTGGAGACCAAGCTGGGGTCATTCATGTTACACTGTGTGTGTTTGCACGTGTGTGTTTGTGTGTGTGTGTGTATGTGTGTGTATGGTGCCTCCGTGTGTGTGTCCTTTATCTTTCTATCTCTGTATGTCTGTGCTGCTATGTGTGTGTGCAGCTCATGTCCGTGCATGTGTGTGTTTGTGCGTGCATGTGTGTGTGTGTGTGTGTGTTTGTATGTGCGTGCGTGTGTGTGTGTATGTGTGTGTGTGTATGTGTGACAGACTGTGAAATGGTGCGTAGTAGCACCTGGGCCCTTCAGTGTTGATTGATCGGCTTGGTCATGTGGAAGAGTCCCATCTGGCCAGCCACGCTACGCTGTGTGTGTGTGTGTGTGTGTTTGTGTGTGTGTTTGTGTGTTTGTGTGGCGGAGGCAGAGTGCTTGTTTGTGTGTAAGAGGTGAGAGAGAGAGATAGAGATGTGCAGTATGAAACAGTATGTTTATTGTGAGAGGGCGAGAGGCAGAGAGAGAGCTCTTCAGTTATAACTGTGGCTCCCAGAGGCCAAAGATGAACTGTATTTTATCATCTGAGAGAGAGGGAGAGAGAGAGGGAGAGAGAGAGAGAGAGAGAGAGAGGAGCTATATTCACATTGCAAACATTAAAGAAAAATTCCGATGTTTTTTTCAAATTCAGAACCTTGTTTTCATAAGTAGTATGTTTTTTGGGGGGGTTTGGCTGTTTTTCATGGTTTTTGGCTTTGGACTTGTACTGCTACAGAATACAGTATTATTTTAGACAATAGCGTGCTTCCAACTGTGGCAACAGTGAGTAGAAAGTCCTTTCCTGTTTCAATGTTATAATGCCCCCGTGAACAAAGCCAGTTTGGTGTGGAAGAACTCTGACCTGCACAGAGCCCTGACCTTTTTGCACCTTTGGGATGAGCTGGAACATTTTTTCCCCAACACCAGTAGTCGCTCACACTGATGCTGCTGTGGCATAATTGAAGACAAGAAGTCCTACACATTAAGAGTAGCTGACAGCGCTGCCAAATGGAGTGTGTGAACAGCAGAGAAAAGAAATCATGACGATAAAGTAACCAGCCCCGTCTCGTGCCAAAGTGTTCGATAGACCCACTGATCCAGTAGAGGACACCGTGCAAGTGTGACGGTTTCCCTCGACTATGCGTGAAAAGTACATATGTATGAAGGTGCAATACCAGCAGGAGGCAATAATTACAAGAGCACAAAGAGCCAGAAAGTCCACAAGAGAGGGAGTCAGGGTTAGTTGGATGGATCATTCATAGATCTTTCACCTAGGCAACTATGGTTTGAGTCCAATGTAAAGCCAATAGTCAATGGTGACTGTTTCAAGAAATCAGGTATTTTAAGAGAAACCATGATCTTCTCTTAAACCAAGTAAATGTTGTGCCTAAACCTAACCAAGTAGTTCTGGTGCTTTTAGTTTGAAAATGTAACCGGATATCGCATGTGTGTTTTGGCTAATCACGTAATCACGTTGATCACGTAATGAGACTGCGTTGCACTATTGGGTTGGTTTAAGGCAACAGTCACACAGCAGACATGCGGGTCGATTTGGTGTGACACCTGATTGAATTGACATACAGCCTGACATCCAGGAAAACGTAGAAACATAACGCGTTGGACTTGGTTAGGTATCTTCATCAGTATGTTGCACTGACAATGGCCGAGGGGCTGAAAATACGTTGTGCTCTGTGGTACAGATACAGTGGTCAGACATATGACACGTTTTAGAGCGACACCAATGAAAAGATTTATGTCACCAGTTGGTCAACCAACTATGTGTAATGTGAAAAGGGTCATTTGCAATGATGAACACATCAGTAACTATCACCTGCCGTCAAAGTCTGTAGAGCCTTTTAAGCTCTTCTGGTTAATTGTTTTGGTTTTGCAGCAAAGTCGCTGTATTGGTCCAGTTTCAGAGCTCTAGTCAAAGTTGTTACCAGTAGCAGCAGGCAACTGTTTTCACCAAACTACCTATGTAAACCCTCTACCTGCCCAGTACCAAACAGTGTTCAGACTGTCACAAATCAGATATGTATCAGATTTAGAACCACATCATGAAGTGTAAATCAGAAACAATGTCAAACTAAGTCTCTTCTATTAAGAAAAAAAAAAAATATGAGAAAGAAATCAGCTTAAATTTGAGAGAAAGGGAAATAAAAAATGGCATCAAGGAAAAAAATGAGAGAGAGAAAGACAGAGAGAAAGACAGAAAGAGAGACAGTGTGTGTTTTCTGAAACGAAGCCAACTGATAATTAATGCCTCTGACATCATGGTGCTCTAATTAAGCCTGGCATTCATTAAGCCAAGTGAGGGGGGGGGTTCGTTAGTGGCTTTTTTGGAGGGGGGAATTGTTAAGTCTTCATTGTTACTCTTTTTAGACAATGGAGAAAGAGAGATGGAAGGAACAACAAAAAGAGAGAGGTGAGGGGACGCATGGACAGTTTTACTGGTGATGTACACCAGCTTCTGGTAACCATATCGGACACCCTCAGTGTTTGGGCAGCAGAAGCTGGGAGCTGTAGTACATGTAGATAATAGAATATACGTGAAAGAAAGAACTTCAGTGTCAACTTTTGTTGACTTCTTACTAGAATTAGTTTCAATTAGTGAGCCATCTGATTGGTTTTCTCTTCAGGTGTCAGCTAGATAATCAAGAGTTAATCAGATCAGCCAACTGTATTATTACAAACACATCTGATTAGCTAACTGCAATTTTTTAGATTGCTAGTTGTTGAAAAAGAATTGCGTCTCTGCCTGGGTAGCTAGCTCATTAGCTAACACTTATTACGGTTTAGCTCATGTTTGTCAAGCTGATTCTTCTTGTGGCATACCATTCAGACATTCAGAGTAGATGCCAGTCAGTACTTGCAAGGTTTTACTGTAATGAATCACATCTAAAGCAGATGAAGGACTGAGAGTGAGCAACATCAAAGTGCAAGATGAGGGTTGAATCCATGGGAACAACAGAAGCTACGACTTAAAGGCCAAAATCTAATCAATCCAGGACGTGACACTAAAAGTGCTCTTGGCTGAATGAGCCAGAGTTTGCCAGTGCTAAGTAATTAGGGGAAAATTATTAGGACAAAGGATCTAGAACCCAATCATTTTAGCTAAATAAACATGGCTAGAAAAAGTACTTGAGGCTACAGGATTAATTACTTGGTTGGGACTAAGGAGCCAAGACTACAGTGGTAACGACTAAATGAATTAGGCCTGAAGTACCAACTGAAAGACGAGTCCTAGTAATACCAGACATGGGGAATAAGGTGACTGACTGACTGACTGACTAAGAGTTGATCTGAAACACCGAGGACAGACAGCTACTATATCTTAAAAAAAGGGCTAGATTAGAATCAAAGAGAACAGCTAAGGGGAAGCTACAAGAGTTAAACCAAGGCTTAGGTTTCCTGGATAAAGGTTAAAGGGCTGGAGCTAAAGAGGCTAGAGGTAGGGCTAAAGGTCATTCCAGACGAGACAGTACTAAAATACTAAGAATGAATGAATAAGAAACCTCAACAAATGGCACTAAATATGAAAGATTACAGAAAGACAAGAGGGAGGCTAAAAGGGCTGAAGAAGTTTCATTTTAAAGATTAGATCTGATGGATCTATATCTTAAAGAGTAAGCTACAAGGACAAACTGGGCTAAGGCTGCTAAAACTATGTGACAGCACCATGCACTGAGGGGTTCTGGGCTGTCCTAGACCAAATTTGACAGTGTCAAGAGGAACTTGGGGAATTTTTTTGATCAGCAACCCAGAAGTCCTAGATTGCGCTGTGTAAAACACCCTCCACCCGCTGATATCCAGATCTCTCACAATCAAACCCAACCTGCGTTGACGGCGGTGACCGAGGAAAAAGGAATGAAGTGGAGAACAAGACTGATCGTAACAGAGAACGAAGAGAGAGAGTAAAAATTTGCCGTGAAACGACGGGGAAGAAAAAAAAGTTTGTCAGCGGCGGTGATGGAGTGAGATTCGGAGACAAAGTGAAAGAGGTGTGAAATGAAAAGTAAAGTTTGGGATCCCTATCCATTTTTTTGATCGGAGGATTTTCTGATAGCTAATTAGGCATGGAGGGCCAGCCATCGACAGCTGCATTCATCATCATAAAACGTAATAATTAATGACATTCCAACAAAGAAAAATATGCAAATGAGCTCTCCTCATTAGCATTTTCATATTCAGCTCCCATAATGCTTTTGCTGACAAGGTTGTAATTAATGAAAATTCATGTCTCTTAGCCGAGGTCTAGATTGGATCGCATTCATTCGCAATCCCCCAAACGAGAAGTGAAAAAAAAAAAAAAAACACGACGGGGATCACTGCCAAGTTTTTAGGGAGACGAGAGGGAGGGGCGGGAGATGTGGAGGGAGAGCCACAAGAAGAGTGAGAGCGAGGGAGAGAGGGAGGGAGGGAGAGGAGAGAGGGAAAATGGAGATGGAGGAAGGCAGATGGCGAGAGATGAAAGGAAGACAGGCAGCGAGAGGGAGACAGATAAACAGAGAGTGGTGGAGAGAGGTAGAGAGTTAAGGAAGAATAAACAGAGAGGGCAATACCGATGGCAAAAGTTTGAGGGGAATACACAACATGAGATGAAAAGCTAAGGAGAATTATGAATGGAGAGGGACACCGGTAAAAAAGAGAGTGGTGGGGGACAGAAACAGTGGGGTGGGCAGGTTGATGCTGAAAAGTATTGTTACTGTGGTACTTTGGTCTTGAAGTATTGATTCTCACGGGAAAAAGATGAAACCCGTTCCCTGCCGAATACCTGCTAAATCGCCACAAACAGAGCGTGATGCGACCTCTTTGGCCCCTCGCTTTTAATGTCAGGCTGCACTGCTCTACCTTATTGGTGGAGGTTGGAGGGACTGCACACATCCTGAGAGATCAGAAAGTATGTCCACCTCCTCTGCATGTTCCAGAGCTCTCAATGCTCCGATCTCTGATTTGTTGAGTGGCTCAAACAGGCCTGGTGACGATCTACGTGGCAGCAGTAAACAGCCGTGTCCTCTAGTTTGGTAGTTATGCTTGAGAATGGCGACATCAGCTTCTTACATAGTGACTTAGGTTCATGGAGAGAAAGAGCTCCTAAACAACAGCGGTAACGAAGTTCTCAAGTTCTGAACTTACTGTGAGTGTTTGGTCAGTAGCCCATGTCTCCCCCCCACCTGCTCATGCCGTAAAAAGTTTTTTTTTCTTTATCCAATCAGAACAGAGTACTCCACAAAGATGCGGTCTTGTCTGCTCGTGAATCTGCTCCTGTGTCTGGTGACTACTGCAGCGCGTTAATAACGTAGTGACCTGGAGAGGAGGGAGGGGATGCTACCTGCAAGATAGACAAAAAACAAAACTTTATACTTCCACTCCTACATTTTGAAGGCAAATATTGTACCTTTTACTCCACTACATTCATTTGATAACTTAAGTCACTTGTTACGCACAGGACTGCATGCTTCTTCAGAGTCAAAGTAGCACATCTTTCAATTAATTTGTTTTAAGTGACAAAAAAAAAATACAAAATTCACTGATTCCATGAATCGCAAAATAAAAAAATAAAAAAAATGTTGAATCAAAAATAAAATTGTCTCTCAGGCCGATAATCAGTCGACCCCTTGTTCACAGTCTACATATATAAATATAGTGATAATTTACTTTCACTTTTTTAAAATATTATTGCCAGAAAATGTCTTAGTTTGTAAGTACAGTCAATATAGTTACCTGAAGACTTTTACTCAAGTAGCATTCATACGGTTAATGCTCACCTTTGCCAAAATAATATTTCAGCACGACATATTTTACTCAAATACAACTTTCAGGCTTTTTTTTTTTTACAACACTGCCAATCAGCGTGTTTCTTCGATCAAATTGAATAATGTCAGGTAGCTGCTCAAAGCAGCTGCTGCTGCGGCTTCTGATTCAGCTGAAAAAGACGGGACTGATATGTCACTCATGGTTAAATAGTGAGGGCAAAACACGGCAAATCAGCCAACATGAAAAAAATGTCAAACTGAAAGAAGCTAAATGGCAATTTGTCCTGATTATGAGGTTAACGATATATAGTAAAACACACAAAATTAGCGTATCTTCCCCTCCCTACATGGAATGTCTTTGCTCTTATGTCATTACTTTTCATTGCTGCCTCACACCGAGGAAAACCTCAGCGCCGTGTTGATGAATCAGTGAATTCTTTCCCACACACACCCCCATCGGTCATGAATCCTGTCCAGTGTTTTATTCTTGTTTTTGTCCTCCTCATTGACTGGAGGTCTGTAACAGTGGGCGGCTGCATTAGATTGGTGCTGCAGGAATTAAAACAACAAGAAGAAACATGTCTGTAATTCACCAAAACCTCTTTTTTTAATTTTCAGATTTTTTGTTAATTGGTTTTAAGAAAGTTGTCAATGTCAGCTCGGCGGGTTCTTCTGTGACTTGTTACGTAAAGTCATGTAAAAATCAGTAAATCTATTTGAGCTGAACATGTTGATGTGTGTGTTGGCCTGTGTGTGAGAGAGAGAGAGACTCCTTCAGGGAATGCTGCTGTACACCTGTGAAAACACAGAGTCAGAGCTTATCGCTGTGTGTGTGAGTGTGTATGCTGTGTGTGTGTGTGT
>CAEMYA010000029.1:2204429-2222277 GCA_903131615.1 Diplodus sargus
CCCCCCCCCCCCCCCCCCAGTTATCCCTGGCATCATCCCCGTCGTCGTCAGATTCATTATCAGAGACAAAAACAACGAGGAGAACTGAGCTCCGTGGAAGAGAATAGCGCAGAGTACAGGAACAGGATGTCTCCTCTTCCTCCTCTCGTCCTCATCCTTCCTGCGTCCCTTTGAGAAGTGAAATGAATGAAAAGCAGGAACAAAGACACGAAACAAGAGACAGTGATTGTGTGTTAATATGAGAAGGGGCTTTAGTTCCTGCACAGCACAATTTGTCACGTTGCTGGTGGTTCTTCTTCTTCTTCTTCTTCTTGTTCGAATCGTATCGAGGGATTAAATAAATCAATAACAGGCGCAAGATGATTAAATTCCATCAAACTGACTGCAGAGAGGTCATGCTGAAATGGGTGTAAAATCATAATAACCATGAGGACCTTTATTCTGGTCAGTGGGATATTGGGTTGCATTCTCCTAAGTACTGTACTGTTACAACATCTGAATCAGTGCTCAGAAACACACTGTTTACTGATTATTATTATTATTTGTATCATTATTGTTATTGTTTCCTCATGGGGTTGGTATTAAACTCCTTCAGTACCTCTAGTCAGTCACAATAGCTCCCTTAGATCCTCTCGATTTATTGTCATTTTATACATCTTTATGTCTGAAGAGGGAAAATAAACCTCTCAGAGTTACCGAACACATTAGCTCGTTAGCTTAGCTTAGTTGCTCATAGTTCACAGAGTTTATTCAAAAGATATCATCAACTCCTGTGTCATCGCTGTCTGTACCTTTTCTTTTTTTGTGGATGGAGAAGATAAAAAGTGATGCAATGTTTTGCTGTGTGATGCAACGCTGCTGTGGCCATCTCGGCAGTCTAAGCCACGTTCCCGGCACATCACATGAGCACAGATTTTCTTCTGTTACGGTAAAAAAAAAAAAGTTTCCTCACAATAACTCCTCAGAGTTCCCTTCTCACTGCGTTCATAGAGTCAAAGATGCAGGTCAATAGGACACAAATTCTGCAGGAAATTACTCATCAACTACATCAAAAACTGTTCTTTTCACTTTCCATCAGTCGTATATGGTGTAATGTCTTCCCATACACCGTCTACAGTCCTTATTGTTACGCAGAGCATCACTCCCCAAGTTTACTATCATTTGTGTGATGTTGTAATTACATGGGGCATTGTTGTGGTAACATAAAAACTGAGGGATTATTTTAAAATGTTGCTCAAAACCAGTGCACAATACACAGTAGTGGAAGAAAGTCCTACATCTTATCTAGTCTGAGCTGAATCAATACTGAAGTGTATCAAGTCAGCTGTGACTGGCAGTGTACCGTATATCTCCTCTCCTCTCCTCTCCTCTCCTCTCCTCTCCTCTCCTCTCCTCTCCTCTCCTCTCCTCTCCTCTCCTCTCCTCTCTCCCTGCAGCTGTGTTCTCCTTTCTCTCTCCAGCTGTTGCCAACCAATCACCTGCTCCCTCTGCTACACACACACACACACACACACACACACACACACAGAGTATAATTATAGGAGACGGGGCGCTGGCTGGGGATCCATTTGAACACATGGATAAACGTAAAAGGAATAATTTGCATACAGAGCCCATGGAAAGGTGATCGATCAGCAACAATTGATTACCACATTTATTGTTTGATTTGACTTATTTCTTGATTTATTTCTACGGCTGATTTCTTCAAATTGATGAATTAAGACATTAAAACGAGTCCCCTGATGTCAGATCCAGTGTGACGGAATAAAAATACATGAATTTAGCAATTAGTCCGTTGACAGAAATTGTCATTCACACATTTAAAAAAAAGACATCACACATTCTCAAATTTGAGAATTTCTTCCGGGGAACTGTTTTGTAACATTTTATATGCAAAACAATAAGTAAACAGAGAGTAAAGAAAAAGAAAAAAAGAAGAAGATTTATTAGAACAAGTCTTAATTTCTCTACATAAAGAAAAAAGGCTGAAATAAATGAAAGAACATAGAATGTCAAAAGCAAGACATTGCAACATCATAAAAAAACAAATGAAATGAAGTACATCAAAGTGTTGTCACCAGTCATCAGTCGACTCACACAGAGCAGACTGCCCCCGTGAAAGAAGAGCACCAGAGTGAGGAGCAAAAGGCTCAGAAACAAAGGAGGAACGAGGTGCAGAGAGCAGGGAACCTTTGAGGGAAAAAAAAAAAACTAAAGTAGATCAGCCAGGCTGGCAGAGTGGCCCACAAAGTTTCCTCGCGTACCACTGTCTTAATGTCCCGACCGTTGGTTGGTTTCCATGGCAGCAGACGAGGGTAAAGTGGTAGCTTTTCCCTTTTTTTTTCCCACGCTTCCAGGGCAGTGCCATGTGAAAGCAGCGGGCAGAGTCTCAGTTGGCACACACTGAATGGGAACGGAGCTGACAAAGAGCTGAAAAAACCATGCTGTTAGTGTTAAACCGCCCCAAATCTGCCTGGGCGACCGGTTCAAATCCTGCTCTGCCTCAGTACATGGAGCAAGGCAGTGACACTTGCGGGCGGGTCTGAAATTATAATAATAGGCTGTCCAAGAAGGTGTTCTGATTTTGGTAAAGTAGTTTACTTCAGATCTTTTTTTGCATGTTGGAAAATAAAACTAGTTGCTAGTTGACCTCTGCATCTCCATTCTATTAACAGTTCAAGTCAGTCTGCTGTTGTACTCACTGCAACCTATTTCCCCTGTTTGAGAAACAATCAACCAATCAGTTGGCAGTGTTCACGTGTCCGGGTTGAAAAAAAAAAATAATAATCTTGAATCAACATATTTATTTTATCAACATGGCGAATAAAGTAAAACATTTTTTATCTTGAATCAACAAATTTATTTTATCAACATGGCGAATAAAGTTAAGAAACTGCACTCTGCTATGTCATGATGTCATTGACGGGTTTGGGCAAAATAGCATGGCCTCCCAAACAGAAAACAGCTAACATGGACAAGAAGTCAATGAATGAATAATGCAGAGGACAATAAATGGCAGTTCAGTCCGTGCACCCAGCCACTCCATGATGCTGAAGTTGGCTCTCATATTCACTCACAAGTAAGTGAGCTAACCAGCCTAGTTTTAACTAGCTAAAGAAGCTAATCAGGTAAGCTATCATACAGCTAGCTTAGATGATACCCGACTAAGCATGAGGCACTTGAAACTGAATGTTGAAAGTTGAAAGCTGGTTTATTTGGAGTACAGCTACTTATTTCAGAGACAAACATAGCTTAAAACTTCTGCTAGCTAACGTTAGCAAGTCGCTGGAAGCTTTTATCTGGAATTTAAACCAGCAGCTTCAGAAATACAAAAAAGTAATCCAGACTAGCTTTTTTGTTGTGTCTTACATATTTGTGTCACCAGGTCACAGTCCAGTAGGAGATATAAGTCCTTTTTTACACAGAGATCGCATACTACTTTCTCTACCCCACCTTTGGTTTTAACAGTGAACCAAACAACGGCGCCTTAATGCTCCCACAGCTTGTGATTTTAGATAGCATGCCAGCATTGTGCAAGCAAAAGAGGCAGGACGTGTAACAGCGTTAGCAAGTAGCGAGATGTTTTACAAGTTAGGCAGCGCTTAATAAACAATGGCGTCACATCAGATGACAATCACTTACCATTGAGGGTAAGGTGCTCTTAGACCTCATTCATTACCTAAATTGCAAACATGTTCGGCGGCTGTTCATCCTTTTTGAATTTCTTTTTAAATCTCCCACTCAGAGATCGCACACAATGACTTGTCATCAAAACGTCACACTCCTGTCCCGCACTCTTGTTAATGTATAGTTGGTATAAAGTTAGATGTATGGCGTGCATGTCTAGAGGTCCTAATCAGTGAGAGATTTGATATTGCTACACTTTATGATTCTTTGCTCTGAGCAGATGGCAACAAAACGATGTGATAGTTGTGTTTGAGCGTCTGAGCCTGTAAGAGCTGTTTGCCACTCGTCTTCATTTCTGACCTGTGGTGAATGAATTTTAATAAAGCCTAATGGAGCCCACAGCGCGGATCTCTCCGTTATTACAGCCGATCCGGGTATTAACTTTTAACATTTCCACCTTTTACTGAATATGTCAGAGGAAGCAGGTGACTGCCATCTCGGAGTGTCTCCGTAGGTGCTCAGATGGCTCGTCTCTCCTCCCGGCTCCGGCTCCGTCCTTCCTCCCGCTGTCCGTCTGCCTCCGCCCTCCTCTCTTCTCCCTCGCCGCGTGATGTCAGGTGGGGTCTGCCCTGCTGTGATGAAGCCGCTCTGATCACCGGCTCCTGAACAGTGTGTGGGAGCAGATATGTCATTATTCTGCAACCAGGTGGTCAGACCGAAATCACACAGAGCACATCAGCAGTGCGATGCAGCTCCCAGATCTACAGCTATACCTCTCATATTACTGCCGTCCAGGTGTTCACACGCTGCCTCATTTGTCTAAATACAGGTATTAAGTTGGGAGTCGGGGTGGAGGAGGAGGAGGGATAGGCCTGTCATTGATGACACGAGAGAGAATGGGGGTGGAAGAAGAAGGTGGGGAGGAAAGTGAGGACATTTTGGCATATTTTATACTCAGGAGTTCACAGTTGAGGTCTTTTGTGGGTCGAGACAAAGAGTCACAATATGAACTAAACTAGGCCCTACCAATCCTATCCAATTAAATGTACATTGAACTTGGTCAAAATACTGATCAGAGTTAGTTTTTGTATATCTGGATCCAAGATCCTGTGTTTCCTGATTGATTCCAGGTTTTTAAAACAATTAAAGCGTCTGTTGGTTATGTTCTCTGCATCTACATTCCTCTTCCCCAATTTTAGTAGCAGGAAGAAACAAAATAGACCCAACACAATAAGATTTCAAGTTCAATAAGAAAAAGGGAAATAAAGTCAGGAAGGAAGATGCAAAGGGTGAAAAGAGGAAAAATGAAAAGGAATTCATCATTTGAGTGAAGCCAAGTACAGGTTGAGAGGAGAATGGAGGAGGGAGAGGAGACAGCGAGACATGATCAGAGACAGACAGCCATGACAGTGACAGGAGAAAATCAGAGCGTGATGCTGAACCACAGGATCCTCTGACCTTTGACCCCTCCAGTCTGACAGCACCTGACCCATCATCCATCTCTCCTGGGTCAGCCCTCCTCCTCTCCTCCCACAGCGAGACAGAGAACTTGAACGTGACAGGAAAAACACTGCGACACTGAACAAAACCAAGACTCTGTGGGTTTAATATTGAACTCAATTACTCATCATGTAAGCCCTTCACCATTTACCATCTAAAATGTGTGAAATTAAAACTTTCATTTCACAGATTTGGTGAAAAATTGCAACAAATCTCTCATATATCTGTTAGCACCATTAGCTTCGTTAGCTGTGGCCACCCATTCCTACTTGGGTTACTTGTTGTTTAAAATGATAAATGAACCCAGTTTACACAGTCTGTGTTAAAATACCACAATCCTTGTACTCCAGATTATGACTCATACACACAGTTGCAATACCCATTTCTGTAGAACTTTTCCTGTGAATCATCACGTTCAGAAGTTGTTTTCAGCATCAAAATCAATCCAGTGAGTGACTGGAGGTGGAGCCCACCAACAACTAACTCACTGACTCCATGGCACCATTATACTTCCGGTTTGCATCCCTCAAAGCAGCACAGGACTCCACTGTAATTGAGACACCCTCCGCTGTTTAGCCACTTTGTAGGATGTCACATCATTTCCTTCAACACTGGTCTGAAAAATTCTACAAATAACATTCTCATTGTCTCATTCTCATCTCATTCTCAATTGTCATTGCTCCTCCGGCCCGCTTCGTCAATCCATGCTCTAGGAATCTTTGTCACTGTATTTCATCGTCGACTGAACACAAATCAGTGCATTCGTTCAATCTTGTTTCTTACAACTGAGCTGTATCGCAAAACTCAGACCATTCCGTGCCGGCTTCAGATTTAAAACTTGTCATTCAAGCTCGTAGGTGTTGTAGGTGACTGGACATGTTTCAGTTTCGTGGATATCCAGACGATATAGCACCTAGAATGACCATGAGCTGGATGACTGAGGACCTTCATCAACACTTCTCATTATGCCACTCATCTTCCCCCTTCTTGATTTCTGCTATTTAACGGTGGCTTTCCTATGGCTTCAAGGCATTCTCTGTGCGATAATGGAATTATTATGGGTTCCTTTGAGCATGTGTATTTTTGCCGTGACTATTTTTTTGATATTGTATATGCTCTGTGCTAGGTATGAACGTCCCTGACAATCACCACTGACACTCTCCTCCGTCCATTCACATTTGCACTGTGTTAAAAACCTGTGGACACACAGGCAAAAAACAATTGTTCATGACATTGAAACTGTCACATGTGTAGTCCAACTCATATGCAAACTCTAGTTCAGAGCTGTACTAAAACAAAATCAACATATGACATCTTTGGCTTGTAACGCTGCTGTGAAAACTGGCAAACCCCCAAAGGACTGAAAGGGGTAAGAAAATTCCTATAAAAAAGATGTGATATTTTATAATATTTAGAGGTGAGACACACAGCTTTGTTATTTCACCAAATTGAGCCGTGCTGGTGTTAACCAGTCGCTTTATTTCCCGGCCTGTTCCTGTGCGACACATGAAAGCCCTGTGAGCCTGAACGTTTGCATCTTTATTCAGTCAGACAGTGTCAGTGAACAACGCCGCGCCGCATAGCTCTCACCGCTCATTGTGCCGCACTTCCATATTGTGCTGCTAATTCAGAATTTCACACCTTTTCTCTCGTCGCTACCTCTCTCTTTGTCTCGCTGCGTCGCTCGCCTTCCGTCTCAACCCCGAAGACAAGAGGAAACGTGTTAAATCCACCTCTAAGAACCTTTTTAATTCAACATTAGCAGTCGTCATCTGTCTGCCGAACAATACCCAAACACAATTTACAGCTACGAGTGGAGCATCCCGCCTTTGTTTACTCTGCAGCTAAATATTGTTCCATCAATAATGGACTCCAAACACAGAATCAGGCTCTTGGTTTGAGGTAATCCTGAATGTTTTACAGGAGATTTTTTTTTTTCTTCCTTTCTTTTTGCAGTGTTTTATTGTCTTGGGAGCATAATTGGAGTATGGTGTTTTCTTCATTTGTCTTAGGTTTTAGGAGGAACATGGGCTCAGTGCCTCATGGATGTAACTCCAGATGCTATTGTGCCCGTGGTTTCTTGCGGAAGTGTTGCCCGAAAATCCCCAAGACAAAGGCAGCAGATATGGAAAGGAAAATAGAAACCCTGGAAAGAATCAAATCCTCCGGAAATTCTCATTCGGCGACACTTATGAAAGGAGGATGGGGGGTTAAACTGCAGCACAAAACAAGGTGATGTCCAAAAAAGAGAAAAAAAAAAGAAAGGAAAAGAACACATCAACGCGGCAGTCTACCTAAAACCTCCCGAGGTGTTTCAGGTGCCATGTTTTCCACTCCCCCCCTCCTATCAGATCAGAGCGAAATAAAGACAGATTGATAAATTCGCGGATGGGTGTGAATGTTGCCAAATCGAGTCAGACCCCGACCAAAGTAAACGCCGTGCCACGGAGCGAGAAAAGAGAAGGAGAAAAGAGAAGGAGGGATGGAGGGGGGAGAGAAGATTTGGGGCTCTAATGCCAGCCTTATGCGTCTTTTAGTCGTTTCCGCCGTCGGGGCTTGGCACAGGCACGGCGCTGTCAGCCAGCCAACAAAAATCTGCAGTGCCTGCCGCATTTCAGCAGCCCT
The DNA here is from genome assembly GCA_903131615.1 of Diplodus sargus. Lineage (NCBI taxonomy): Eukaryota > Metazoa > Chordata > Actinopteri > Spariformes > Sparidae > Diplodus > Diplodus sargus. The sequence goes on from CAEMYA010000029.1 coordinate 2,212,182, forward strand.
GTTTTGTCTGAGACCAACGCGCACACACACACACACACATATAAAAACACACAGCGACACACTCGCGCCGCGTACAAGCCGCAAATCGGCGGCGTTTTTTCTTCACGAAAAAAAACGGAGCTACGCGGAAGGAAATGTAGAAATTGAAGTCAAGTAAAAATTCTCCAAAACAAAAGAGAGAACTGAATTTCTTTTTTTTTATAGATCAAACACACCCTGGACGAGATTTATTTATTTTTTTATTTTTTTTGCGGCGCCGTATTCACACCACACTGCTTCGGAATATTAAATTGAAATATAGTTCTGCTGCTGAAGTCCTGCTGTTGGGAGGGTTTGGTGATGTCGCCCTGTTTGTCGCCTCGTTGTTGTTTGTGTTGTTTGTCTATTGATTCCAGGGTGGAGGAGGGGCGGATGTGTGTGTGTGTGTGTGTGTGTGTGTGTGTGTGTGTGTGATGTGATGTGATGGGTGGTGGGGTGTTGGATAATGAAGGCTGTTTGGTAACGAAGGCGGGAGGGTGGGGGGTGTTTGGGTCTCACTCCCATGGACAGAGAACAAGTGTCATGGCTGCTGCTGAATTTGAGTCCATCCACTTCACAACCACGTTAGCAAATGAACCGTTTCCGATACACACATGCAAATGTAGCGTGGTATAAAGAAATGTAAAGGTGCTTGGAAGTTTCTTCTTCATCAGTGTCAGTGATTAACACTCTGTCACACCTTATTGGATGTATTTTCTTTCAAGAGTCCCCTGAGCCTTTCTCAACAATTCACTGCCACTGAAACAAGCTTTAGGTCCTTGTGGTTTTCGCTGAAGACACGAGAACTATGTAAACTGCTGTATATGTGTCTTTTTACTCTATATAGTGCGCAATATAAAATAATTGGTGTAGTGTTGTTTCTGGTGTTAGTATAGTAGCAATCAATGACTGAAGATCTACAGACGGTGTTGTTGTAAATCCCTTTGAGGCAAATAATAGGACGATAACAGTAATGTCCTCACATTCAGTGTTTGTCTCTATTATGTCACAAAAACATATGTATGCAACTGTAGGCACCAGAGAAACGCTAAGGAAGCAAATTATATTATTGAAATGTCTTTATTGTCTTTTGTATTGTACTGGATGACCATTCAGACTTGGACTATGGCTACTGGTTAAGTTAAGCTGCGAGCAAAACATACAAAAAGTAAATATGTTATGGAAACCTTGTGACTAAAAAAACACAGTAACTCAAAGTAACATCAGTAATGACATTTGTATGTGAACCCCGCCTTTAGGAAGAGTCTCATAAAAATGTGTCAGGAGATCTATCTATGGTGAAAATAGGACAAGAGAGTTCAACGGAAGGTAAATAGAAGTCACAGTGACATCGAGCCCTATACTGAACGACTGCAGATGAATGTAGATCTTAAGTGTCAAGTGCCAAAATGAAGGCCCCATAGCTCATGTGGGTCCCTGATCATTGTCTGAGCTGTGAATAAATAAACCAAATAGAAAGATACTGAAAAACTCTGAAAAGCACTTTAGAGACGGTTCCTAACTGTAGCTCCTCAGCTCGGTTCCCCTCTCCCGTCGCTCAGCCATCAGTAACACACCTCACACTCAAAGCCTGGCTGGAATTAGCATCATTAGGACATAAGCAATGTGTACACCCGGCTAGCATTAGCGCCATTAGCGACAGGTCGAGGAGAAAGCAAGTTCATATGACACGGAATACACACTCCGACAGATGATCGTTGGATAACTTCCAGGTTTTTAAACACTGGACTTGTGTTTTGTTTTGTTTTTGACACAGGAGTCTGTTTTTTGTGGCAGATGTTGTTTTTGAATTCGGGTCGAAAAAAACAGACTGTTGTCTTCAGCTTGTGGAGATTGGGAGGTACTTGAGGTTTTTTTGTGACAAGTTTCGATTCACTGCAGACAGTGTGTGTTTGTTGTCTTCTACGCCTGTGTGGGCTGGACACGAGGGCTCGCTGAGTCTGTATGTCACCCGCAGGAATCAACAAATCACCTGCCTACAATATATACCTTCAACACGCAAACGATTGTTTGATATGATTTCTTAATGACCATCTCTTTAAATTCTCTACACAACTTTTTCCAGAGTGTCCCACTTAAGAGCATTATATTCAATTTTTTCTGCCCACATAGTGTCAATATTCAATATATACGTCTATTTATTCATTTCACAGTCATTTATTGAAATATGTGTGGTGAAACCCAGCGCTCAATTCTACAATCACTCTCAGTTTAAGTGCTGTAAGGACAGTAAGTATACCAGCATGCACTGCAGTTTCAAGATAGGATTTTCAAGATGAATGTTCATTAACTCCCGTCAGCGTTCATGCCTCTCTTACGGACACCTTTGACTGTCAGCGAGCTCGCAAAAGTTGTTTGAGGGAATTCTGGGAAATGTAGAAAATCACAAACAGAACTTTATTTTTTGTAAAAGTTGATAAACTATTGACTGCAAATACTTTTCTGACCATTATGAAACCATAGTGTTAGTGTAAGGCAACTTTACAGTGACAAAATTAAAAGACATTTAAAAATTTTAGATTGATTGATTTTAGAAGATTTTAAAAGATAAACACCAGGTAACACCAGTGTGTCTTTGCTGGGGGTGTAAATTAAAACCCCATACTCTGATGCTTTGACTTGTTAACAAACGGTGATACAATGACAACACTGGAGAGAAAACCTGACCCCTTTAAATATCATTTTTATGTCTAAAAATGAATCTTTGGCAGCCTTGGATATACAGAGTCAAACTTCAAAAATCACAACATTTTAAATAAAAGGATGAGAGTTGCGGCCCAATCAGCAGCCTGATCTGCTCTGATAGGGCTGAAGCTAGAAGCCGACAGATGTGAGCTGGATGCTGCGTCTCTCGAGTCGTTCTCGTCGCTCGTATACGTTCATCTGTTGTTTGATGTATTCACTCGCTCTGGTGCCAAGAAATCAATGCCTGCTGGGATTGAAGGACTGGGGGGGTGGCGGTGTGTGTGTGTGTGTGGGGGGGTTGTCTGTTAGACGATGGTTACTCATCGACCATCGTCTGTTAAATTAATGTTGATCCCAAAAAAATGTTACGCTTTACGGGGGAAGACAACGCCATGAATAAATATATAGATTATTTCAAATTCGGCGCTGGCGGGATCGTGTTAGAGTGTCTGTTACTGAGTGTGTGTAGTGTGTGTGTGTGTGTGTGTGTGTCAGTACCTTTCAGACTTTGTAGAAACTTCTGGACCGGTGCCCGGCGGTGTCATGGAAACGCTTGAATCGCTCAGAATGATTCATGTCTGCACAGTCCAACCCTCCCCCCCATCACACACACACACGCACACACACGCACACACACGCACGCTCGCACAGCATGTGCACACACGCATGCACACACACAGCATGCAGGAAGAGGGAGTTTAACCCTTCTTCTATCCATCTTCCTCCCCCCCCTCCCCACTTCCCTTTCTCTTCCCTCTCCTCCCTTTCTTCCCCCACGTCACCTCGCCATCCTCGTCAAATCGCACTATTAGTCACATAGTTTATTAAAATGGACTCATTATATGGATGTCAGAGGAGATCACGTCTTCTGAGTGTTTCCTTTCACGCAGAGAAAGACTCGACTTGAGTCTCTGAAAGAGAGAGTCTAGACGTTGACATCGACTCCTAGAACGACTCCATCGCCTTGCTTTCTTTTTCTCCAGTCTGAATGAAAACCAGTGACTGACAGACATCAAATGTGACGGACAAAGAAAGACGTCAGTAACAACTGCAGCTTCTTCTTCGTCTCATGATCACTCTCAATTTTCAGTGCCAAGAGGAATTGATGGATGCCAAGACGAGGGAGAAAGTCACTCGGATGGAATCTAGATGTCAACATTATTATTTTTTTCTCTTTGTGAAAAATTTGAATAAAACACAAAAATTGATAAATACAATCCAGGTATAAAACATTCAGATTGACATAATAATATCAAAAGTCCAGACACTGATTTGGAAACGGAAGCTTCTTGTTTTTTTTCTTCCTCCATCTCCTTCTGGACCTGAATGCAAACATATAGAGTTTAACACAATAAAGGAAAGGAAATAAAAACTGATTAAAAGTTAAAGCAATCAAAACACTGTCCGGTGGAAACGATAGATGTTGTTTCTGACGTTTTTGGTTTTTTTTGCATATTTTTTTCCTCTCGGTAAAGGAGAAGCATGAAAAAAAAACTAAATTTTCTAAATCTATTTCTAAATTCTAAATCTATCACAAGAAACGTAAAACTCTTCATAGAAATCTTGGATCACTTAAACAAATGATTACATTTTTCAATTATGAGAAACAAAAACGCTGTTCTTATAGGCCACTATACATTTCTCAGTGTGCAGAATACTGAGCTGATATATGATAATATTGGTCTGGACATTGAGCTCTGTGGCGGAGAGATGGTCAATTATTTTTATACTTTTTTCACATGTTGTATTATGCTTAGTATTTCTGTTGTCACAATGAAATTATTATGCAGCGAAACTAAAATTAAACCCTCAAACATATTTCCACGTTTTCTTTTCTCATCTGCTCAGTACTTTTTCTGCTCTTCCCCTTTGTGTGTATTCATCCTCTTCTCCTTTTCTCTATTTCTATTTTACCTTTGTCTCCTCTCCTCTCCTCTCCTCTCCTCTCCTCTCCTCTCCCTCGATACCTGATCTGACTCTGTGTTGAGGTTGCTGCTGCTGATGTAATCACTGTGTTGTGGTGTGGTTAACAAAACTTTATTAAACCAATTTAGATAACATTAACATGGGAGAACAAATGAATGAAGCAGTAAAAAAAACAAGCCCACCTAAACGCCGCCACACTGTATTGATCAGGAGAAGTCTGTCTGTCTGTCACTGGAGTGAAGGAAGATTCCTACTTCCTTGTTTACTTGTTCAATATTCAGCCGAAGCCACCAGGTTTCCCAGACTTTACGAAAAGTAATTAAGTAGCCTAAATGTCACCACACACAGGTCACAGGAGGTGAACCCTTCCTCTTCTGCAACATTGTCGTTAGCTTTTTTTTAAACTCACCAACCTCCAGTGGAGTTGCATCAAAGAAAGGTTAGGATCCAGTTATGTTTGGACAGAGACATCTCTCAGTAAGAGAAGTGCTTACTGGTTTTATTCCACTCCACTCCATGCAGTCAGACAGACTGCACCGTGCTGAAAAGTGTAGCCACTGCTCTGTGACATTCATTAACCCTGTCCTGGCTCAGCTTCTTCTATCCCTCCAGAGGGAAACAGCTCCTCAGTGAAAGGAAGAAGTCAAAAACAAGACAGTGGAGATCCTAATGATAACACTTTCTATGAAGCCTATGTCTGTAATGCATCACTATAAACATGCTGATTTCATTATATGATAATAACATTCATTATAATGTGCCTCGCTATGTAATTATTGTTATAAGCACTCATGACTAGTCATAATACTTTAGAACAATAATCATAACTCATGATGATGCCAATGTCTATAATGGATTAAGAAAAGTATTAATTGTATTTTAGGACCTGTGAAATACCGTGTGTGTGAATCTTATTTTTTAACTTTACTTACAGCAAAACAACGACCACTGATAGTGACTTAAAACCTGTAACAAAAGGATTTCATTGCTTTACTATAGTACCAGATCTCCATTTACTATAACATTATTTCACATTTTAATAGTGATCATAATGTGTTATGAAATGATTTTATTTTATTATAACTATAAGGATTTTAATGCACTATTATTATATGTATAATTTCCTTTAACTATAGGCATTATAATAAATAATATGTAGGTTCCTAATACGTTGTAATGCATAATAGGCATTATAAACAGTGTTACTGAGTTACTTTGAATCAAAATGTATTAGAATCAACGACCCATTTAACAAATGTTACCTAAATAACATATTGACCAAGCACTGCCTCTCTAAGTTATTTAAATAAGTAAATAAATAAATATATAAATAAATAAATTAGGTTCTTAATTTAACATAATGGACACTATATTTTTGTTTGAAAAGGTTCTTGTCCTTCTCTGTGTTATCATGAGTACCATTCAACAAATCACTGGTGGACTCGAGCGGAGGATTGCCCCCCTGGTGCCACTATGCCCGAAAAAAAACAAAAAATGCTGCAAACGTGCCCTTTTGGAATACCCCTGCGGTGGATAAAACATGACTAAGTGCTCTCTCGGCTGTCCTTCCAGTAGAAAATCCAAAATACCAGCGCACATCCCCTACTACTATCATGAGAAAGTGAAGTAAGAGAGAAAATGTTTATATATCGTAGGCTGCCATGGGTCAAGAAAGAAAGTGATGTAAAAAAAAAACAAAAGAGAACAAACAGCATGAAAAACACTTATGTTGCAACAGTGTAAAGATGAAAAAAAAACACAAAAAAAAACACAATACCCAGAAATAAACCTCCAACACTAACACACTAACACTACAGGTCTGAGAGTCGTTCTGGGCTTCGAGGAGGCAGACATGACCAGAATACAAAGTGATGTTGGTTTGTGGGCTTCTGCTGTGTAGGCGAGTCCAACAAAATCCACTATTTATACACACACACAGTGAGTGTGTGTCTGGTTTTGGATCGTGTGTTATGAGTGTTTGCTCTCTGTGGTTTCGCATCGTGTTCTATCTTGTGCCGGCCTTGCTCTGTAAAAGCAGTTTTCAGTGAGCGGGCTGGTTAAAAACACTAAAGATAAGATAGAACAACAACGTCTGTGACGTCCAGCCGTTTGATGAGCGCTGAGGTACTGATGGGACAGAAACTTCGGGTATTCTAAGGTCGAGCTTCATTCAAATGCAGGGAGACGCTACAATTCCTGTAGTCGTCCAAACTCGGGGTGTTTTTGTGTGTGTTCGGTGGATTTATGGCCACATTCAGGGTCGAACGTAAGAGGAAAAACAGACAGAAAGAAAGTGTGGTTAACAGAGTTATGAAGAGTGTGTGTTTATTTGTTGTTTTCATAATAAACAGGAATTAAACGGCTGCACGGGGACATTCATGGGAAAATTTTGTTTTAATACTAGATTTAGGGTTAATGTTAGGGACTTGGCTAGGGTGGGAGAAGTTTGGGATCATCGTATGGCCTCAATAAGGTCAGCGTTGCATTCACTGTCTTAATTGCCAGATTTAAGTTTGAAACAATCGGAGAAATCGTAGTAGTGTATGTTTAAGTGGGTCTGGTTACAGGCCCGTTGAGAAATAACTCTAGAAAAGCTAATCGTCTAGCAGAGCGTCCTAGTTCCCGTTAGCCTTCAGCTTGTAATGGAGCTTATTTGTGTTTCCTCTCTGCCTCTCGGCATTGTGGATTAGCAGGGATTTGGTCCTCCTGGCTCACCGACTTCTCTATGGGCTTTACACAGCAGAGTGGGCTGACCTCCCCTCCTCCACCTTTTGTACCTCTGCAGCCAGCACACTCTAACGAGTGGCGCTTCGTCTGGGGGTCCTCCTCACAGCCAATGAGCCTGTTCATGTTCGTCGTCCAGGAAAAAATGTCACCGCAGGGTTCCCTCGGAGAGAATCAGAGGTTTGCTGGCTGTAAAGCTGAGGTTAGAAATCCCTCTTTTGAGGAGTTTTTAAAAGGTTTGAGACAGTCCGGTTTTTGTTTTTTGGGATTATTTGGGGTCTTTTTTGCCTTCATGTGGCACAATTTGAACGACTTGGAAACAGACAGGGGCAGATGACAGAAGCAATGATGCTGTGTCTGATCTAAACCCATAATGTCATGGTCATGTCATACCATGTAAAGCAACAACTAGCACATGTTTCTTTTTTAAAGAACTGACTTCTAAAACTTTTGTCCCAACACCATTCAAAACATCCCTAAACACAGATAATGATTATATTTAAAAAGGAAATGATTGGTATTTTTACTTGAAAAAGGTGTGAGTAGATTTTCAGTATTGTTGTAAATCAACAAATCTGTACACTAATCATTTTCATGGTAGATATTTTCAAGTCATTAGCACTTTGTGCCAATCATAGAGCTAATTCACCTCTCTTTATCTTTTGCAGTAGCCTTAACTGTAATTGCTGCACAAGTTTTAATTTGTTACCAGTCTGAGAGCATCAAGATCAATCAAGATTTTCTAGCTTTTCGAACAGTTGCACAAAGGACGTGTCAGGGGTGAGCAACCGCTGTAATGTTAGCTGTTGGCTGAAGCCCAAGCAGAACATTTGTTTGAACATCATGTTAAGTTGTCTCTGACCATCAAGGTCAATAAAATTACTGAAAAGGTGAATTTCATGAAACCATCCAAGTTTGAAGAATCCTTGCTTGTCTTGTGGTGTCTGAGGTCTTTGTGAGGAGCTATCAAAGGTTCCTTGAAGCATCACCAGAGTTTGGGAACCCTTTAAAGGGTTAACTGAGATGATTGTAAAGGAATCACTGCTTATATGTTTGAGTTAAGTATCGTCAAATTAAATAGCTTATTTAAAACCTTTTTCTGTGAGTAGTCTAAGGCTGATAGGGTTGATTTCCTTGATAGGAACGACACTGTTCATTAGTCTTTTAAATGCACAAAAAAAGATACCAGTGCAACTGTTTTATTTCTTAAAGATTGGCAGACAGCTGAGCAAGTTCTTCATCAATCCACAAAATGGAATGATGGATGATGGAAGTTCTAGCAGAAGTCTAGAAGCAAGAAATTGCAATAGTACTTGTCGCTGAACCTTGAAGCATTGTGGTTCGAGAACCCTTCATGAATTCATTTTTATGGAAACTACACAATTCCAAAGGTTCCTGGAAATACTGTCAAGCCTTTAGAGTAGAGTTTTTTTTTTCTAGGGTTTTCAATGAACACGTCCCTGTTCACATTTTTGTGATAAATAGTCAAAAAGGTAATTTCCCTTGAAGAGGAGTCTCTTGAAGGTGCCTTATCTGATGTTTTAAAACCTTGATGTAAGGTCTTAGAAGTACTGTCAGATTAAATGAACAATTTAGAAAAGTGGCTTGATCTCAGGTTGTCAAGGTCCTTGAAGCACCTCCACATTTTCAAAACCCTTTCTTGAAATTCAGCTCTGCACCAATCGAAGGAACCGAAAAGGTTCGTAGAAGTGCTTTTATTTTTTCGAGAGTGGAGACGAGAAGAGAGGAGGTTCTGCTGGGATTCGATCCAAAGACGTCTGATAGCATCAGAGAGCTGTGTGTCTGAAACAGACTGAGGAATAAAAGACAAAGCAGCAGTGATGTGGCTTGTCAGCTGGACTGCTAAATGTACTTTGTAATTGTGAATTTGATTTGATTTACCTGCATGAGCTCTGCTGCTGTTTTTGTCACCACAACTTTTGATTTTTTTTCCCCTTGTGTCTTTATGTGTTAAGTGTGTGTGAAACTGTTTGGCAAATGTCAGCGGGAAATGTGAACACAATTTAAACAAAACAATTTAACTCTGGTGTCCATTAAATTTAATTTTCAAAGTAATCAATATGAAAAACAATTTTTTATCAAAATATATATATATATATATCTATCTATCTATCTATCTATCTATCTATATATATATATATATATATATATATATATATATAAGCCTTTACGTTGGTATTGCTCTCTCTCTCTCTCTCTCCCTCTCCCTCCCTCACACTGTGTGTGTATGTGTGTGTGTGTGTGTGTGTGTGTGTGTGTGTGTCAATTCACAGTGTTCTGTGACAGGGTGTGTGATCTTGAGGCTGACCCTTCCCATCCTGCGTTGCTCCATCCCTGCCCGGCTTTTTTCTAATTAAAATACCGGGGATTTTTTGTTTGTGTGTGTAATACATGAGCTTGGCCTGCAGAAATGGTGGAGGTGAAAAGGTCGCCATGTTTGGACAAAAGTAAAGAACAGGGGTTATACAGTTGCAAGACTCTCGGTTTGGAATCTTTTTATAGTCGCTTCTATATACAGGTCATCGTGATCCTAACTGATACTTTTCACCATTAACAGTATGGTCTTAAACGTAATGAACAGCGTTTAGCGACATAGTTTGTTTCTCATACACAAACCTTTACAGCAGCATTTTATTTCCTGCATTGTAAAACAGCATTCTGTTGCTCATTTGTGTGTGTGTGTGTGTGTGTGTGTGTGTGT
>CAEMYA010000029.1:2222362-2238474 GCA_903131615.1 Diplodus sargus
TACTTTTGAGATTTATGTATTTAGTGCATGGTCCTGATATAAATAAATGTAATAAACTAATAATAAACTGAGCAGTCAGTACTCAGCGGGGTATTCTATTTAGGGCTGCCGTGGCAGAAGAGACGAAACTCCTGCCAGTGCTGGCCCTCCTCCACTTTAAGTTTCCTGTATACCCGGCGACACGTAAGCAGCGAGGAGAGTGGATTGAGGGGGTGATCGGTGCTGTGAATGTGAAATGTTAGCGCTGAAGTGGAGAGGTCTTTTACGGATGCAAAAGCTTCCCATCCAAAATCCACATGCGTTCGGTGCTTAAGACCTGCGTTAGGCCTTCTGATTTGTTTTTTTGGTTTCTTGTCGGGTTAGTTGTCCCAGCCTCTGTGTACAACACAACACACAGTTTCACACACTTTTCACCTGATCACAGTTCTCTAAACCCCTGTGACTGTTCGTTATGTTTTTATGCCTGTGTGTTTCTGCTCAATCAGCTTAACATTTTATAATAACCAGCATTAATAAATGGTTCATTTTAAAATTAATTACAATTCAGTTAATAGTTATGTAAGTTATTTTATGTTTATGATACTTTGTAAATGATCAATAAATACTGTGTAGTTCATCTACACACATTATTTGGATAGCCATAATAGAGTTGGAACTTGTGTTTCTAAACCTGTAAAATTGCTTAATAAATGGTTTATAAAGCATTTCATTTGTTTTTACAGGCAAATACATTTTATGTAAAGGTTAATTAACTGTGATTTTACCATTATTAATGATGGTTGATTTATGCTGTTGTTTACTGGAATATTAGAGAATATTAATAGACGATTAGTGTTTCACCCTGAGATGTAACTGAGTGAATTAGTGGATGAATTAAAAATGAAAGAAATAAAGGACGAGAAGCTAGTAGTTGCTCATGCTGCATATTTGATGTAGCTTTATTTTGAATTATTAGTGAGGAGATTGTAATTTAATCTGGTATAGTGACCAATCAGTGAAATAATGGTAAATTATACCGTTTCATTTTGTTATAGTATATTGCTGTCTGTGCGGCGGAATGGATTTGGAATGAATGAAGTTAACAATTGATAAGAACAAAAGATTTTAAATAATATGTAATACATGTGGGATACAGGAGAACACATGAATGAAACTTAAATTACCAGTTACATTCTATTTAATTAATGGATGAATTCCTCCAGTCTTCATATAAAACACCTCTTCATTGTACATCACAATTAAAACCTTTGACACTGGACAAATTTGAATTGTGTTGACATATTTCTTAAATATCTACCAATTTAAAAAAGAACATAAAAAGATCACTGCTTTTTAAAAGGCTGTAGGCTGGAAAATTCTGGAATAATTTATTTCAAATATATAATTTTTCTCACGTTTATATTCAGGATTTGAAGCAGCCAACAAATTGTGCATTTGAATCGTAAAATGGTTCAAAAGATTTTTGGATCCATTTGCAGGTTGTGTTGTTTTGCAGAGGTGTTTGCGATGTTAAATCTAAATGGATCTTGATCTGTGTGTGTGTGTGTGTGTGTGTGTGTGTGTGTGTGTGTGGGTGTGTCCGTGTGTGTGTGTCTGTGCGGTCCTGAATTGGTATTTTTAAATGCATGTGCTTCTGTGTACGGATATATTTCGGTACCATGCAAAAGTACATTTGCATGTGTGTGAGTGTGTGTGATTCTGTACATGGGGCTATATACAGTATGTATATTTTACACATTTCCGTGTGTGTATCTGTGCCAGTGATTTCCAGTACTTTGTGTGTGTGTGTGTGTGTGTGTGTGTGTGTGTGTGTGTGTGTGTGTGTGTGTGTGTTGTGGTGTGTGTGTGTGTGTGTGGGAGTCTTTGTATATGTGCCAACCCGGTCCAGCTGGCATCAGTCGTAGCTGAAGCCGAGGCCGCTGTATCGGTCACAGACAAAAAACACACACATACACACACTGTCAGATACACACATAGGCGACCACATTCCCATTCTGTACGCCTGTAATTATCAACCTCTTCTGCATCGACTACCATGTTGGCGTGTATTCAGCGCTGGTCTATACACGCCTGATTCAAACCCTTCACCACGTACACGCTTCATTTTCCTCCACACACGCTCGCTATAAAACCCCTCCATTTCATCTCATACGGCTGCACCGACCGCAGAATGTAATTACACACTAACTGTGGTTTGATATTTAGACTGGCTGAAGATTTAAGGTTTTATCCAAGAAGAAGGTCTGTGTGGTAAAAATAGGCTCGAAGTGGTCCCGCAGCCCAGAGGATAGGAACACTTGTTCAGAAGCTGGATGGGAAATTAGCTTTGTTGTGTACACGCCACAGCAGCGGTCGCTGCATCTTCGAAATTCATCAGACACCTTTTTCACAGCCAGACACGCCGCATTAAAACGGTGGTGGGTAACCTGCCAGAGAGGCTTCACCTTCCCGTCGTGTACTGATCAATCCTTGGCCCGCATTTTGAGAGCTGTGATGTCTGATTTCAATCAAACACATGTTTGAACATGTTCGACCAAAGATGTTCCACAAAGACAGTCGGGTAGGTGAGGATTCCTGGGCTCTTGTTTTCTCACGGACCTGACATGTGTGTCAGCTGTAGGTCGAAACTTAAGACACCTGCACATTGCACAGGAGAAAGCTCCAAACAGAGGACACCCTGATCCAAAACTATAGTTTACACTTGAATTGAAGAACACTGTGTGATTGTGTTCATGGTGGCTTGTTCTTATGCTACATTTAATCAGTCGCTCGGGCGTTGGTAGCTACTTGCTACAGTTGCTATGGCTATATGTTTGTAGGTGGTGGCTTAGTAATGTCACCTGTTTTTTTTTAGTGGCCAAGTAATTCTTGAAAAATGTACACACCAGAGGTTCCCCAATGGCGTGCCTTGTTGCAAGTCCAGGTGTGCACTGGGATTTTGTTACGACCATACATTATAACTGTAATCTAACAGAACACAAGTGACAACATTTGTTTTTAATTTCTATATCAGTGCATTGTATGCGTTCATTTCCCAATACAGGGGCAAATTCTATACCCTAAAAACAAAATCCAAAAAATCTTTCAGGGAACCTGAACCTGTAATCTGTGTTTCACACAGTCGTCGGCTGGTGGAAATTATTAGTGCGACACAGCAGGCCCTGATGGACAGCCAATGTGAAGGAGGATAACAAGGGGGGAAATGGATTACTGTGTGAGGAGAACCACAGCTAACCAGCAGTGCAGATGGTCCGCCACCTAAAGAAAAGAGAGGAAAAAAAGTGTCACTTTGCTAAGTTTTATTTGGACGGTAAATATAAGCATCTACAGAGTGATTACATAACTTGCGTTAAAGAGGCTGTTTTGGCTCGGCACAAAAAGTTAGAAAACCACTGATATACACTAATGTTCAAAACTTTTGAATCTTCTGCCACTAAAGTTTGATTTGTTACAGTCAGATGGCTGAGAGGCCAAAAAAAAATGTGTTTATGCTTTAAGGTTGTAGAAACTCCTATTTACAGATAGACAATATGCAATGGAATATACAGAAAAGTAAAAAGAAAAAAAGTAATGTTGTGTACATGGAGAACCTAACACTGTTAAATGGTTGAACCAGACTGTTCAATTCAAAGGGCAGAAAGACAAAAATATACCTTTGAGCAATAAGAATAGAAGAAATCACCGGTCAGTGGTAAAAAAAAGAAAAAAAATATGGAGGCATCAAAATTGTGAAACTCTAAATTGGAACAGCTTCCTGTTTCCTGCCTGTCTTTAGCAAAGTAGCTCTGAAGCTGAGCCGAGGGTTAGCACTGTTTGAATTGGATCATTGAATATTAGCTGAGCATGGTATGGACTGACAAATCACATTTTGATTTTATTCAGTCTGACCAATAAGTAGACTGCAGAGGCACAGTTGTGGTTCAGAAATGATCTCGGGTCACTTACACTGTTCTGGACTGGAAAATACATTCAAAATTGAAGTTTTTTGTTTTTGTTTTTTTGGGGGGGGTAATGGTTCCAACATTATTCTCCCCTCTCACGGAACAGTTTGAGCAAATCAGCTGAATGAAAGTTTTAATCATTTCATTCTTCTTCTTTTAGTAAGTATTTCAAACGTAAATAATGCATTTGTTGTCTAAATGAAGATAATTTTATCGATGGTCAAACAGCCATAATTGAAGGACAGAAGAGAATGGACCAACATTTGTGCGATGGGAGAAATGGGGGGAAAAAACAGAACAGCACCATCCATGGGAGACCTTCAGAAGGGTCGATGAATAGTTTACTATAAAGATATGATGTACAGGGACAGACTCCCGGAACACATTACATGACTGGAGAGTCGTATAACATCAACGATGATCAGAGATATGTTTCATTCCTCTCTTGGTTTGTAGATCTTTCTTTCATCTTGTCTCATATTTAGTTTGTTCTGTCTGACCGTGAAGAGACCGAATCTACACCTAAAAGAAAGTGCGGCGTGAAATGTTATTTCTGGATCCTGTAGCATAAAGACTTTTTTTTCTTCCTCTGCATATGGATCTGTGCATCGCAGGCGTAGCAGATGTCCGTTTTGTTGCGCTGTGAGATCAGCCAGCAGATACAGATCACACACACACACACGCACACACACTGTGAAGACTCTGATCATGTAATCTGTCTTTGGCTGTTTTCTACTGAATATCATTGACTGTGTCTCCTCAACAAAGTGTGAATGAATGATCCGTCAATGAATGAGAGAGCGACTGAAATGTATTTTTGATGTCCAAGGGGAATATGTCACTGGTGGTGAATGAATTCGTCAAAATACATACAATTATTCTGTCATCTCATTATGTTACTGTTACTGTTCGTGAATGTATCTATCAGTGAATCAACTGATTAATCAAACTGGATTTTAACAATTTATTTAAAACTCATCAAAACAAAAAGATATATTCATACAGCTTTTTCATGGATGGGTTGATGGAAGGATGGACATTTTTTTTTATTTTTTCCAACATCCAGAAAATATTCCCTTCAAAGAAGCTGGAATTAAATCATTTTGAGAAACAACTTTTTGTCTTAACCAATTAATCAAAATGAGCAATTCATATATATTTTTTTTAAGTTGCCACTTAATTCAACATTTAGTTCTACCCATGCTGCTGATTTTTATGTACCCCAGTTATTTTACACATAGTTGGTGCACTGAAATGCCATGCGACTGACCGAATGAAGGAATGAATGGTGCAGCGTATTGTAACCTGTTGTTTGTTGTCTCCTCTTTAAACATTCTAACCTTCCTATACAGTTACAGTACACCTTGTTGAGATGACTCCTAACCACCACCCCCTCTTTTTTCTCCGTCCTCCTGCAGGTAAAACAGACAGGAGTTCATACTCGTACGGCAGAGAGTCCAACCCACACTGCCACCAGGTCAGTCCCGCTCTAAATGTCTTCTTTTAATAAAAAGCTGAGTGTGCACGCTGCTTAGCTTTCGTGCATTTTTGTGTCCAAGCAGTCGGCATACTGAGGGGAGACAGAGGAGGGCAAACTCTGTTTGGATTTGATCTGGGGTCAGTGGTAGAAGATGTTCAGTCCCGGGGAGGAGGGATTTAAGCACTGGGCTTCGGTAGCTGTGAACAGTTGTGTCAAAGAGGACGGCAGTGAGCACACAGCCTGCTGAACCTTCTGACATCATGCAGGTGAAAAATATCTGGTTTGTGTTAAATCTGGTTAAATGTTTTAAACCAATACGGTAGAACAGCACTCAGCTTGTAATCTCTGCTGTTCTTATTATTTAACTTCCACCTGTAGTTGTCTCAGTCAGAGCAGAGCAGCCTGAAGCACTGCTGTTGATTGAGACCTTGTGCTTATTGAAGCTTATTGAACATATTTGATGATGACATATATGACCTTCGTCTTAGTGAAACATATACGGTTCTACTTCCTTGGACTCCAGCCCACTGAATGTGGCCCGGCCCACATGTTCCCACTACGCCCACAAATTTCACATGATGATGTATCCTGCTCTCATTCCCAACACATCAAATTCAGCAGACTGGTCAGTGGCCCTAAGCTTCTAACAGTGATGCTGCAGGTAACCTTTTAGCATCATCTCCTGAAGTGCCACCTCTGGTGTGGCAGCTTAATAAGCTTTAAAAAGTAAACTTAATAATTATTAATAATAATAATAATAATAATAATAATAATAATAATAATAATAATTAATGTAACTTAGTTTACGAGAGTGAGCTTAGATATTTAAAACCAAAGTATATTTTCCTAAACCTAACCAAGTCATTGTGGAGCCTAAAGCTAACCGAGGCTAACCAGACTGTAAGCTTTTTGTGAGACAAAAGTCATAATATGTCACACTATGTGAGCTAATTTTCATCCGTCTTTATTGATAAAATCTGGTCGTGGTACGTGACGTAATGTTAAGCTTAAGGTCACTGACCAAGCTGCTCGATTTGATGAGTTGGTAGTGTGAAAGTGTTGGATAACGTCACAGATTTCCTTTTCTGGCGCTTGAGGAAAGTTTTACAAATATTTAAAACAAATCCTTGAATTTGTTTGGATTGTTGAGAGTAGCCGTGGTCTAGAGAATATGAGGTGATCCAGATGACCGCTGACCTCCACCCGCACCCTTTTTATTTGCATTTTTAGATCAGGAGGAGGATGTTTGAGAAGAACATGACTTTTCTTCTTCGGAAATATAAATACAGTTTATGCCAACTGACATCCACATACTAACCTCCCACTGCTCTGCGAGGACAGTGGCTGTTAAAATACTTCTTCTTTATTTATTTATTTTTTTCTTCTGTTTTTGTTTTATATTTCCGCATTTGACAAGAGACCGTTTTAAAGCCTCTCAGCCTGCAACTTTTCAGGTAAATCACGCGGGTAGAAGCACCAACGGGTGATGTATTTGTTGTTTTATTATCTGGCATAAACAGTTATTTAAAGTTCACATAATAAAAACTTATGTGTCAGTCATCGTCACGACTACTAAAAACAACATCTGTTACATGTTTTTCATATTTTTATGTTTTCCGGAGAGACGTCCAACTTCACCGCATATTCCCAACTTCATGAAACAAAGAGTTATTTATTTGAACTTTTAAACATTATCCTTTTAAATGTAGTATTTGTTCGTCAGCGCTGGCGACAGGTGTTGCGAGGACTTTGGTAGTTGCCGGGTTTGAATCCACACTGTGATCTTCCCGCTGAGTTCTCATGGACCATATGCATGCATCCGTGAGAAGATGCACATTGATAATTAAGAATATGTACAGATGTTGATGTTTGATTCCGCTGGTGGAATATTAAACAGAGAGAGGCTTGATGTGCTGGCTGTAATTTGATGACCACATTCAGGTTTGAAATTAAATGATCACATACGTTCCGTTCCGGCGCAGGCTGTCGGACATGTTGACTGAGTCTGATGTTATGGATCGAGTTTTTCTTTTAGTCTATCTATTAATTAAGGCTTATCAAAGAAGTGCATTTCCGTGCTCATGGAAATCAAAGATGTGCTTAACGATGTTACAGATTATGATGAATGTATGAAGGCTCTCACGTCTACTTCTGCAGAAAAAGATGGCAGTGTTTCAGATCAGGGAAATTTGATCATATTATTTTAACTCTTCAGTAATTCAGAAATGTAGAATTTTCTGCGCAATGCATATTTCATAGCTTTAGAAGAACCTTTCAAACACAAACATACTTGAGTTGCTACCTGTATGCATGACCATGTAACACTTGTAACAGCCTGTATGTGAATACATAAAATATCAGAACTTTCTTGACTTTTGAATTTTGTTCTATAAATGAAGGAGGAGGCATAGTTTGGTTAATGATCTCAGAATCAATTGAATTAGAAACATCCAGACACAGACCACAGTTTTATTTGTTATCAGGTCCCTCCACATTCAAAGTGAATAGTTTAGTATACAGTCATCACTAAGCCTCTCGATGTCTCATGGGTTGGACATGTGTGCACATCACGCTGCACAAAGTCAAAGTTATCTCATCTGTCACATTCAGTCTGGACTGTGACTTCTAAATTGGAGCACAACATCTTTGCACAAGTAAAGGTCTGCGAAGGGAAGCACAAACATTAAAGTGTAGATTGTTGCCTCTTGGTAATTTCCTCTAACCCTGTTTTGGCAGCTCTACACTCTTGGTCTATGGTTTTAGACGACAGTCATTTTACCCATAGTTTTTGTTTAGTCACAGCAACACAAAACATTTAAGTCCAGTTTTAGTTGACAAGAGGTGATTTCATTTTAGTCAACCTTCCGTTGTCACTCTTTAAGCTAATTCAGTTAGGCCGGCTCAGACACATTGTGAAAAAGGTTTTAAATGGATTTTACCTAACATAAAGTTTACTAGTGATAGTCATAACGTTAATTGTGGAGCCCTGCAGCTGTGAAGCTAGCGATCTGAACTGAACTCATCAACCCCAGCTAACATTAGCATGGACACCAGGCTCAGTTATTCATTATTTTGCCACTGCAAAGTTCTTTTGGGAGAAAAACTGGCTTCCAGCCAGTTTTAGCAAATGTGGCCTGCTAACAAATTTGCCAGAAATTGAAACAGCTTACTGCCCATAGGACAAACAGTTAGCTACCTTACCATAGCTTTAATAGCAGGTTGGTGTGACTTCAAGTGTCTCTTCAGGTTAGCTGTGTTCCTCCCACTCTATCAGGCCTCAGGGTGCCTCTCGTCTCCTTCTGCTACGTTTTCCTTTCTGAAGAATTCTAAATGAGATGCGTCCATAGATAGACACAGTCAATCATGCAGTCACATATTTAGCTTCATAGAACATCACACATGAGGGGAATTCTTGACTGCCTCACTGTACAACTTTGCTGAATGCCAAGTCACATCCGTGGTCAGTCTGTTTGAAAGTCAAGGGTCATGCAACAGAGTTGAAGCAATTTGTTTATGTGTGATTACTTTCTCCTACTTACAAATTAAACAATTGTAAAACAAAGTTTATTCTAATGGACGTGGGGTCCCAACTCTAATGCCGGGAATGGATTCTCCAGTCCAGGCAACTTCTGGCTCTGCTTTTGTGCGGGTAAATTAAGTCCTGCAAATCAAGTTCACATCAGCAACAAAATATTCAGATGAACTGTAAAAATGTAAAACTATTCAGTTCTGTCATGCTCATTATGTGTCTTTAATTACACTCATAATTACACTCATATTACCCCAACTGATATCAGTAGAAAAATTTAAATACTTTCAGAAGTCCAAAGCCTACAGCTACTCGACAATTTTACAACAATCATTAACTCAGAGAACTACAGAATACTCATGATGGTCAACCAATCACTTATTAATCAGCAATTTTAATAGTTCCAGATGCCGAGTACCATCTCAATACACAATAAGGTGTACTCGATCCGATTTCTTTTCATTTTGGGATCTGTTCCCGATGACATGTTGTTGAAGCAACTATAAAAGCAGACTAATCTGGTGGATCTGGTAGATTTGATCTGAGTGTTTGAGGTTTATTAATGCCGATCAGACATCAGGATACTAGCCAACAGATGTGGAGAGTTGGGAATGAAAACGCGTGTTGCATGCCACAATGCGGACTTAAGCTGTGTAGTTGACGACAACCAACGCAGCATCTGGTGAGCCTCACAGAGGCCCAACAAAAAAACCCAAAAAACACTGGCAATTTTTATGTTTTTTTTTTTTTCACCTCGTTTCACACATTGAACCGCACGTTTTTTGACGTCACCCCGCAGGAGCACAGAGCTGTAAAGAGAGCAAAAAGGAAAATATGTCAGATTGTTTCTTATGAATTCATGGCCCTTTGAATATTACCCTTGAGTCAGGAGCATTACACTAAATTCATCACACCTGTGAGTGTGACATCACCGTCTGTACACCTACGGTGTGTGTGCTGCGCCCCCACACACTCACTCTCTTTCTGTGACTGGAAGGAAAAAGAGCTTCACCACTGAGTGACGGTGAATGAGCATTTGTTCTCGGCCCCTGGCACCTTACCAACCACCTATGTCAGTCAAATTGTGACTGTGATGTGGTCGATATTTTTGCCTTTTGACATGGTTTAATGCGTCGCAGCGTGTTAGCATAGAGCCGTACAGTTGTATGCAGTCTGATTCTGGTGTGTGTCTCAGCCGTCTCTGTCTCTTTTTTTAATGTCTGTTGACAAAATGAGAACATTTCCGTTTTAAACTGGATCTGCTAGATTTTATGTTCAAACATAATCTTCACGTAATCCATTTTTTTCTCCTCTTGTTTTAACAAGACACTTTGTGTTTTGGAGATGAACGTGAGTGACGAGGGACACGGAGGTTCAGTCTAATAAGAGGAGAACTGGCTGCCAACAGGGGCGATCAAACCAAACAAAATGATTGACGGTGGGCCAAATCCGGTTGCCCGGGGCAACTGGGCAGCCGTTACTGTCGAGCCTTGTGAATGAAGAGAAGACAGAAAGTGGAGTGAAGGCAACTAAAGGGAAGCAAAAAAAATCCCAGTCTGGCATTTGAAGGACCCGTAGTAGTTTTTCAGACTTTAGGGCTAAAAAGACCTTCCTGCCTTTTTGGTTTTGATCTTTCCCTTTCTGTTACGAGGACAGGATTTGGCCCTGACAGCCTCGTGAACAAAGACGCAAACACACACTCACACAAAGAGAGAGAACGCGCCGGTCATATCTGCCTCATGCCAAGTGTGTCAGTTGTGGTGGAATAGTAGCATGCAGATGCCCTTCCACCGGTGGAATTGAATATAGCTGCGGGCCGAGTTTGAATCTGGTCAAATTGTTCTCCGAGGCTCACTTGGTTCACTTCCTCATCTGTTTTAATCACTCATTCACCAGTTTATCAGTCAGTTCATTTAATTGGTTCTGTTGATTATCCAATTTCGTTCAGTGCATTTATTCTCTGGTTTGTTCTTTAATTTGGCAATCTCATGTTCAGTACTTTCTTTTGTGTATTCATCATTTATTTATTTATTTATTTATTTATTAATTTGTAGATTCATAATATCCCTACCCCTTCATTCAAACACATTCTCCTACTTTTTGTTCTTTATTTTTTGGGTGTCACTGCATATGTCCGATCCAGGGTGCACCCCCACTTAGTAGTTTGTAGTAGTAGAAGCAGTTTGTTTAAAATTAATTGGTTTGTTTTCAATTTATTTTTCGTTTGTTTGTGCATTCCGTCATTTCTTAACTCCTTAATTTCAATATACCCTCAGTCTTTTGTGGTTTTTGTTACATTTGACTGCACTTTTATTCACTGGTTCATTCATTCACTCATTCATTAGGAGATTTGTTCATTTATTGGTGTATTTATCCACCCATCATATTTTGGTCCATTTCACTCACTGGACAGACTTTGTTCATCTCATCACTCGTTCTTCTTCTCAGTCATTCAATCATTTGTTCATGTATTTACCTTTATTCTGGTTTATTTATCAGTTTTGTAAAACCGTCTGTCTACTGGCCCACTCATTTATTCACTCTTCAGCCTGTCACTGTATTCATTTGTTCATCTAGCAGTCCATTTGTTGAAGTGATTGGTCTCTGATCCATCCATCTGTCCATCTATCCATCCATCCATCCATCCATCCATCCATCCATCCATCCATCCATCCATCCATTTATCGCCAACTAGCTGATCTTTTATTTATAACTACCTCTCATATCCAGCTGTGGCCTTTGTACGAGGCTACAACAAACCGTAGAGGACAAAAATGTGAAATAAATCAAACATTACTGCCTCACTGGCCATTTTCCTACTGGGCTGCTGTCAAATTATCCTGTTACACAGTCTGAATGGCTCCTGATGGAAATTGTTTGGAAATGGCAGATAAATTTACATGCTGGGCTGAAGTCCAAAATCCTCTGGCTTCATCCTTGGCTGTTTGTGAAAGAAAAAAAAAACACTTAGAAGGGAGGATGAGCTCAAAAGCTAACAGCAGGAAGATATCCAGTGACCCCAGTTTATTCCACAACTCTCTGACCAAACCAAATAGACTTGTACCATTGATGTGCTGGGGCAATTTAGGTTTTGCTTCCACATCCTGGCTCCAGTTTGTGTTGTACAGTGTTTAAGTTTTGAATATACGCATCATAATGTTGTTGTCATGCTCAATCAAAACCACAAATCTGCACATTTCCTCCAGCTGAGTTCCTAAACATTTGGCTGAATATTAAGACTGAACAGCCATGTCATTTTCACTTCATTATTCAGTCTGAAATTGTGCCGATTGCTGTTTGGGAGCAGGGACGGCTAGTTTTCCTGAAACAGTCCTTTTTGTTGACATCATTCAAACACTTGTCATGTCTGCAGAAGAAATTGAGAGTTGCTATTTTAGTTGCTATTATATTTTTTATATTAAGTCAATTTAGAAATCTAATCTCATCCATTCTTGCTCCAACCTATAAAGCATTGAGTGGCTCAACACCTACAGAGTCACTTATAAGATCTAAGATGCAGGCAACTTTTCTAAAGTTGTGGAATCAAGCGAGGTGTTACAGGAAGTGCAATGAGTTTGCCAGGTATTTGGCTGAAAACCAGACAGTTGGAGACAACTGAATTTTTTACCTAAAGGTCTGTGCATTTCAATTTCATGTCAATCCATCCAATAATTGACAGGGTATTTCTTTCAAGAGCCATGCTGATAGCGTCAAGTAGCTGTAACTGATATTGAAATGTGGCTGAATTAGTAATAAACCTTGTTGTTGTGAATTAAACTTCTCTATCTCAAGAAGAAAAGGTTGTAGGTCACACTCAAACCTACATCTCTGAGACTGCATGATCGGTGTATCATTCATTATAAAGTCTGATTAGGGAGTTTTGACGCACTTATTGAGAATGTTCAGTTAGTGAATTTAAATTTTCTTGTTTTAATCCACAGTTTGGTAGGAGAAGTAGTTTGGTGTAAAAATGGGTTTGGAAGTTGTTCATCTCGATAAACTGAATCTGTACACAAGATTTTGGTATTGGAGGTGTTTTACTGTCCACTTGTAGTTTGAATTTCTAGTATTGGCCAATCAAACTCGAGCAGTCTTTGGCTGCATCCAAGCAAGCAAAAGAGGTAAAACAAGTTGACCTAAATGTAATCTCATACCAAGAAGCTATCATCTGATGAGGATTTAGCTTTGTTTCAGCACTTTCAAGAGCTATTTTGAATATCTGTTTATATGCTTAGATTAGATGGAATGTTGTCTCACGTCCATTTGCACATCTCAAGCTTGACTGTCAACAACGGCCAGAGCATGGAAAAAAGAAAGTCTGTGCCTGCATATCTGTTCTCCATTATCTTTATATTGATGGGCTACACAGGAAGCCCCAACCACTAGTCATTGCCCCTAAAAGTCTAAAGTGTCCTCTGGATTTCTTTAGCATACAAGTTTAGGGTTCAAATGCCAATAGTTTCCTGAGGTTTTAATGCAAGTTCATCATTTAACTTTATTAAATTTACAATGATTTTATCAGTCATATGGTCTAGATAAAGTACTGATTTAAAAAAAAAATTGTCTTTGAGATTTTCCAGTCGTCAATTTATTGTCCCCATGCAACCTGTATCATCACATCTTATGATGTCATATACTGATAATGTGTGTTTCCATTGTGAATGGTCTAAATGCCTCTGGAAGATTGAGTTTTAAGGAGTATAGTTGATTGAAATAAATAAAATTGTTGCATCCCAGGTGCGTTTTCCAAATCTGCCCCTCTATGTTGTGTTCACGCATCTTTGCGTCTGTCTTCAGCCTTTAAAATGGATAGTTATATAGTCCCGTAGCGTCTAATGGTCTGAGGATGCTTCTGTCCAGCAGAGCAATATACCTCAGTGATTGTTTTTTGCTTCAGTAGTATTAAAGCAGATTGTCATTTGGAACTGGCTTCTTGCATCCTGTGTAAACTGGAAAGCTGACTGGGTCTGGCTGGTGAGCCTCTCCTAGCTGTAAATGGGTGGTTGGGGGCTGGGAAACGTGGCCTGCTGCCAAGGTACGAGCCCAACCCCCCAACAGCTAGCTGTGCTCCCCTAAAAAACATCCAAACACTCTCCAAAAACCATCGTCTGCTGGCTGAGGGCAGCATGAATACACTCGAAACACGGGTGATGGAAAGGGACTGAGTCTGTTCGAATACATGTGACATCAGGAATGAACCATCTTCATATTATGATTTTTCATTGTATTTCTTAAAGAAATTTGCGTTTTATGTGAAACTACATCCATACATGTATACATATGTATTTTGATGTAGTTGCTGTGTGCATTAGATTACTGGAAATGATTACTATATCATCAATACCATGTATAATTTTAGCAAGTTTACATTTTATGCCTTGTACCTGAAACAGCAGTTTCATTCTTTCTTAGCACATGAGGATGTCTTATTCATTTTGGCTTAAAAGTTAGGTTTCAAAGATTCAATATCAATATCCCCTTCAGGTCCACCGAGTTGCTCATCTGGAGTTATTGATCATATCACATGATCTTCATCAGCAGACGGAGTTCAGCAGCTCCCTTTTTCCCGATGCCTCGTTAAGAGTTATGGATCTTGTGCAGTGGGTGACACTGCACTGAGTTTCACGCTGTAATTGACATGACAGTTATTGTAAAGCTCAGTTTATCACATGTCATGAGCATTTTTACACCTGTCAGGGAAATACAGTAGTTGGCTCATTTCTGATGCTGTGACTGTTTTCATTGGAAGAACAGCAAGAATCAACGCGACATTGTTATCTCACCTCAAAACCTCTTAGAGAGGATGGCGAGGTCAATGTTAAAGTGTACAAAGTGCCTCATACAGTGAACGTAACTAACAATGGGTGAACACTGAGGTGTTCACACTCCTACTAGTCTCCAAGCAACAGTCAACTTCAGCTTATTTTTAACCATGATCACCATCTTTTCAGGCGACTCCAATCGCCAGAATAAATATCGGTCAATCCATGGATGTGTTGAAACTTTCCATCTGATATATGAAAACATTACATTTCTATAGGTTAACTTTCTAATTCTATGTTGTGACCTCGCTGTGCTTCTGGCCTGGTTAGGTTTAGGCACAAAAACCCCTTGGTTGGGGTCAGGAAAAGATTTCGTATTAGCTTTTCCTGGCCCTGTTGCCATAAACATGGCTGGACAATGCCAAAAAACTCGGCTGCCATCTGGCCTAGCAATAGCTCCACCACCATTCCCTTCTGAAAGTCAGCTCATAGGCATTATTTGAATATATGATATTACACATACTGTAGAAATGTTGATATGACACATATAAGATGTACACATTTAACAAATTCAAGGTTTGCAGAAACGTAAAATGCCAACATTTTATTCTGGCGACTTGCTGTTTCCGAACCCTCCACCAAGTGGTTTTGGTGGGACATGCTTGTTTGCTTACTTTCTAAGAGTCAGATGAACAGATTTGTATTTCCTGCTCAGTCACTTCCCAGTGCCTTGCCATTGCAGTGAATTTGCCCTAGCATGTATTTGATTGGGAAACACACAGCACCTTTGGGGTTGAAGCAGTATTTTGGCTAACTGTTTCTCCCTGCTTTAACTATATTTATTCAACACACAGAGATGAGTGTCTTAAAGCAAATGTTTATATGCGTATTATATTAATCATTTTTGTCAATAGTCATAGAGCTATCCAGCAAATGTGTTTATTATGTACTGATTTAATTCCAAAGAGGATGAACCCAGTACACACGAAAGACTCCGTGACCTTTTCCTTTAGCGCCACCCTCGGGACACAACATGACTGTTTTTCGCCCCGCTACTGGTAATCGTCAGTATGTTGTTTGCTCTGTCCTCGTTTTATGAGGATTTCTGTGGCTGCACTGCTGCTGAGAGTATCACCTTAACTCCCATAACCACAGCAGAAACACCCTCATGGGTAGTATAATATACAACCACACACACACACACACACACGCACACGCACACTGTGTGGTTTCTCTATGGCTGCTATCTAAAGTTATCTAAAGGGACATTCTGTCTACATAAGCAGAAAAACCCACATCATCTGGATGAAGGGATGGGAGAGAATGATCTTCCCCTATCACTCCCCCCCCCCCTCTCACACACACTCACACACTATCTCTCTCTCTCTCGCACACACATT
>CAEMYA010000029.1:2242143-2252323 GCA_903131615.1 Diplodus sargus
CAGCAGTCCTCATCCCCTCTGGAAGGCCAACAGTTCCTGTGCGTGGGATTTACAATGGAATCTGGTTTCCAAGGGTATGTGTGTGTGTGTGTGTGTGTGTGTGTGTGTGTGTGTGTGTGTGTGTGTGTGTGTGTGTGTGTGTGTGTGTGTTCATCATCACTTCTCTCTGTCTTCTGAGCCCGTCCCCATTGGCTGTTTTCTGACCAATGGCGTAGCTACAGGAAATACGAGCCCCCAACAGCTGCTCAGAAGTCTTCAGGAAGACAAAAACAAGGGCGAGTCAGAGACTTTTAACATAGAGAGAAATATTAGTAAAGCTGCTCCGACCATATATATCTGATGGGCCAGATATTTGGGTCCAACTTCATGCTAAATTATATACATTATTAAAGGAATAAAGTGTTTCTCCAGTAGTTAGTGATGCACACCTGTATGTTATGCTGAGCGACAGGCCTGTGACACAAACACTAAAACTGCGTTTGGAAATGCTCCTGCTGTGCTGCACACATGACCTTTCACTGATTGTAGAGTCAAAAGTTTTTTGTATTGTATGTTTTCACACGATGCATGAGTCAACACCACAGAGATACATTAAACTAGAATAGTCAAGCCCGATGTTGGATTAAGCTCGATTGAATTAACGGGGACTGTTGGGCGTTGGCGGAGGTGTGCGCTCTACCTCAGTGTCACTCTGCCCTGCTTAACCCGTGATTTCAGCTCTGACTGGGAATCATAATCTCCGTTGTGCTGTGGAAGAGTAATAGATTTTTATCAATACCTGCATCGGAACTGTGCTCACTCATAGACGCCAGTCGCCTAAACACACCTGATTCTTTTCCATTAAGATC
This sequence comes from Diplodus sargus, assembly GCA_903131615.1. NCBI lineage: Eukaryota > Metazoa > Chordata > Actinopteri > Spariformes > Sparidae > Diplodus > Diplodus sargus. The sequence continues at coordinate 2,242,992 of CAEMYA010000029.1, forward strand.
CCTGCATTGTTCCTTTAGACGATGAACCACAAGTGTTCAAAAACACCCATCCTCCACCCAAGTTCTGTGGAAATCCACTAAGTAGTTTTTGTGTAATCCTGCTGACAAACCAACCGGCCAGCCAACCAAAAAATTAACAGGGGTGACAACAGATCCTCACTGGTGGAGGTAAGTATTACTGGGATTATTATTCTCAGATGAAACAAGGTAGCAGAAAAAACAAAATAGCTGTGGTATGAACCGCGGTTGTGGTTTGGGTCACCAAATCCCTTGCAAAGCTAATGTTGAGGCACACGCCTGTTCATCTACTGTGAACAGCTGTAAATCACTCCACTCCAACAGACCACAAATTAAAGCAACAAAGAGCAGAGGTGTTTGTGTGTTTCTATCAGTCATAAATAACTCTTCTCCTCTCCCATCCATCAGTCCATCCATCCTGTGCATCTCTGTGTGTGGTGAGATGTTCCACTCACAGCTGCTCTCCAGCTCTGAACACACACACGTGCACACACACGCACACACACACACACACACACACATACACACACACTCAGAGTCTCTGATCCAGCTGCTCGTCGCTCTCAGGAGACTCTCAGCCGTCGTTTAGTCTCATTTGCCGGCCTCACAGATCGACACTTTATTTTATTTCACTATCGATCACAAGCACACTGCTGGGCTCACTTATACTGTGTGTGTGTTGATACATCAGCTCTGACAGCTGACAGTTTGTGTGTGTGTGTGTGTGTGTGTGTGTGTGTGGCATCCATTATATGAACATAGTGAGTGTCAGGACCACCTGTCATGACGATGACGTGATGCTGCTACAGGATTCCTTTAGTTATAGTTTCCACTGATTTGAATCCAATTCACAGAAATAAGCTACTTCGTGTAATTTTCAAAGCTAATCAAATCAAATCAGAAATAGCTCTTGGTTTTGGTACTTTATTAGCTCCTCTGTGAAAACTCTGTGCCTCAGTCCACTCCATGTATACATACCAGTATCATGGGAGAACACGGCTGCAAGCTGATGTTCTCGTCTGAACCCTGTAATCCAGTCATTCTGTCTGTGAGAGCTGATGGAGCTCAGCGTCCCAAGCGCTGCACCACCGGGACAGCTGAACTGTACAATGCACGGACCAGTGTGTGAAAACACACGTCATGTCTGTTTTCATATAACTTGGACACAAAACACAATGTGACCTTATCGAACAACAATCTTTTTTTATTTTGTCTGGCGGCAACGTTAACGATGATAAGTCACTGTTGACTTGTGCCCTGCTCTGGGTAGAGACATCTTTCTCCCAGCGCTCCGACCATTCGCTTGCGGACTTGATGCATTTTAGTCTCCTTTTTCTTTTTCTTTTTCATTTTGTGTTCTTTTTTCACATCCTGACCTTTATTGAAGTCGTGAGGGCAGAACTTCATAATGGAGTATTTCCATGAAATCACCTGTTCGAGCTAAGCATCTGAAAAACCTGTTCCATGCAGTGTGTGTGTGTGTGTGTGTGTGTGTGTGTGTGTGTGTGTGTGGCATCCATTATATGAACATAGTGAGTGTCAGGACCACCTGTCATGACGATGACGTGATGCTGCTACAGGATTCCTTTAGTTATAGTTTTCCACTGATTTGAATCCAATTCACAGAAATAAGCTACTTCGTGTAATTTTCAAAGCTAATCAAATCAAATCAGAAATAGTTCTTGGTTTTGGTACTTTATTAGCTCCTCTGTGAAAACTCTGTGGCTGAGTCCACTCCTGAGTCCTCAGAACGATGCTGTCAAAGAATGAGGAGTAAGGTCAAATTTCATTGGCAGCTTCCAGTGATTATGTATACATACCAGCATCACGGGAGAACACGGCTGCAAGCTGATGTTCTCATCTGAACCCTGTAATCCAGTCATTCTGTCTGTGAGAGCTGACGGAGCTCAGCGTCCCGAGCGCTGCACCACCGGGACAGCTGAACTGTACAATGCACGGAACAGTGTGTGAAAACACACGTCATGTCTGTTTTCATATAACTTGGACACAAAACACAATGTGACCTTATCAAACCACGATCTTTTTTTATTTTGTCTGCCGGTAACGGTAACGATGATAAGTCACTGTTGACTTGTGCCCTGCTCTGGGTAGAGACATCTTTCTCCCAGCGTTCAGACCATTCGCTTGCGGACTTGATGCATTTTAGTCTCCTTTTTCTTTTTCTTTTTCTTTTTCCTTTTGTGTTCTTTTTTCACATCCTGACCTTTATTGAATACGTGAGGGCAGAACTTCATAATGGAGTATTTCCATAAAATCACCCGTTGGAGCTAAGCATCTGAAAAACCTGTTCCATGCAGTGTGTGTGTGTGTGTGTTTTTATAGTAAAAAAACAGAGCGTATAGGACGCCCAGTGGGCTTTTTTGTTTTTGGGTAGAGTTACTTGGTCGTGAAAAAGGGTCAAGTGATTTGATGGACTCGCGGGGCGCTCGACTCCGTTTGTTTTTCTCGTCAGGCATGGCGATGGAAAGCCGGGGAGCCACTCGCCATGTCTGTCGGTGACGTTAACCCTCTCCCCTCTCTGATGTGTCTAACATCAAACGGTGTGCTGTCACACACACACACGCACACACACGCACACTGAAACTGAGAGTGAAGTACAACAGCTGGTAACAGACACAGAACAGAACAGAGCTGTCACACCTACACTGCAGAGCTGACACACAAACGCTCATGCGCACACACAACACAGCCAGAACTTAAATACACTCGCACTGATGCACTAACAAGCGATGCATCCGCACGCTCACACATACACACACACACACACACACGTGCACGCGCGAGTACATAGAAGTAAACCAGCCTGGATCCATGAGATGTGGGAGAGCAGGCTGATATTTTTCATGTGTGCTTCCTTCATCAGAGCTCAGTTCTGCAGAGCTCCTCTTGATTTCTTATCTGTGACAGATGAAGCAACAACTTCCTGGCTCCCACAAGGCCTTGAACTTCCAATGAATGAGGAAGACGTGCAGCCTGGGCCTTGGACATTTCAGGGAAAATGAAAGTATGGCCTTAAAAAGAGCCGCAACACCAAAATACTCCCGGGAGTTTCATGCACACGAAAGTTAAATGTCAACACAAGTCAGACGTGTTTATCGAAATTCCGTTCAGCTGCTTCGGTTTCGGGGCTCCTGGTATTTTTCATGCTGTCGTGCTGCCGTGGCTTACTGGGACATTTGAGTGGAACAGAGCCACCGTTAACTTTATTAGAACACCTGTGCTTTTCCTGCTTGAAATTGTCAAAATTGTCCAAACAACGTATGTTTGTCTAGATCTGGTAAGTTATCCACATTTAGCAAAAGGCCTCAAGGGCTGGTATCTATGAGCGAGTACAATCTGACGCAGGTCTCGGCGAGCTTAAATTGCGATGAAGCAGTTCTGGTGTCACCGTGAGAGCGGGCGAGAGAGAGGCGACGCGGCCGCGCTTCAGGCTGGACAGATGTGCGCAGAAGTGCAGCGCTGCTCGGGAATGAGGACGTCCGCCGTGTGAGTTGTGTCTCCTACGCTCCTGTCTGTGGTCGTTCCCGGTTACAATGACTAAAATGTATCCACAACTGCAAAGTAAAGGCAGCTGGGACCGAGGCATGATGGGAGTGATCAGTTCAAGATGGCACTGCAGGGAGGCCTATTTTCCATTCTTTTCATCTCTCTTTTCATCTCTGAGTATATAAATCTATCTCTCCATCTATCATTCATTCACTTCCTGTCTCCTCCTTGTTTTTCCTTGGTGATCCCCCCCTTCTCTTTTCTCTCCTTCCCTCCATCAGTTCTTGCATCCTTCTGTTCTTTCCTTTCCTTCCAATATCTCTACATCAACCTATTCCTTCTCCCGTTCCTTTATCGTTCATTCTTCCTCTCCTTCTTCTCCCTCTTATTCTCACCTTCCCTGCTTCTTTCTTTCCCTTCTTACTTGACTCTTTCTGTCCCTCCTACCTTCCCTTCTTTTATGCCCTTCCTTCTGTCTCCTTCCCTACGTCCATCCCACACCTCTCACCCATCTTTTCTCCTCATGCATGTGTACCACTCTCCTTCATTCTCCCCCTTCTCCTTCACTTTTCCCATCATGCCCTTCTTTATTCCTTACTTCCTTGTCTCTTATATGTTTTATCTGTGCCCTTCTGTAAACATTCCCTTTTTCACCTTGATTTAGCTTTTCCTTCTACCTTTTCCCTCCCTCTTTCTCTTCCGACCTCTACACCTCATTCTTTTGTTCCCTTCTCTTCTTACCTTACCTCCATACTTCTATTCTTTTGTTTTACTTCCAGCTTTTACTCCTTTTACCACCAACCGTGTCTTCCCTTACCTATTTCCTCTTCTTCCTCCCTCTCTGTCTTCCTCCTCCTCTCCCCTCCTCTCTTGTTCTCTTCTCCTGTGTTCTTTCCTCCCCTTTTTAACCTCTTTTCATTCTCCACTTACCGTTCTCTCTCTTCAGTTTTGCTTCCATCCGTCCTACCTCTTCTCTGTTTCCTCCCACCAAACTCCCGTCTCTCCCCCTCATCCCTCCCCCCCTCCTTGTTCTAATTGCGTGCAGGAAGCTGCCAGATATTGTGAGGTGTAATGTGCTGTCTGATTCCTCTCTTAGTGTTCTTAAATGATCGCTATTTATTTGTCAAGCCAAGCGTTGAACACTAATTAAGGAGAAATGCTTTGAACTGCCTTGTGCGTGCGTACTTGTGTGTATGTGTGTGTGTGTGAGATTGGTGTGTTTGAGTGAAGGATGTGTTATTGTGTGTGTGTGTGTGTGTGTGTGCATGTGTGTGCTGGTGTAAGGAGCGGTAAGAAGATGGAGGAAGTTGTCATTGGCGAGTCGATCCCGTCGCTGTTTTGAGTGCTGCTGTGTGTGTGTGTGTGTGTGTGTGTGTGTGTGTGTGTGTGTGTGTGTGTCTGCAGTTTTTTCTTGCATTGACATTACACACACACACACACTCATGCACACACACACACACACAGCAGCTGGTGTTCTAGAGATTCCAATGCGCCGATTTGATTGGCTATTTGCTTTTGTGCACTTGTGTTTTAATGACGCTTCTGCGACTCGATTGGCTGTATCAGTCTTTAACTTTGGTAGAGCCGGGTAATCAGCTCAGTATGTATCTTGGATTTAATTGGCTTGCCATTAACCGCTGTCTTTGTTGACAACGTTATGCTAATTGTCTTTGTTACTTCTGACGGAATTTAACCCGTCACCTCTGCAGTGCCAGTGCCTTGCTCAAAGGTTACCAAACCTGTAGTTGTACCAGTGATACATCCTCCTTACCCCCAGGTTAGCTGTAAAAATCCTTAGTTTGTTTGGCATTTTTAATCAGTTTTTGTAGTATTTAAGTTATTGAAGTAAGCGCTCCACACTGTGCAGGGATTTGTCAGACTGTGTGAGACATTTATAAATGTCTTTGAACAGAGACGTGGAGCCGACACACTAACACTCCCCCTCAGCTGTCACTGTGAGACAGTAAACCAATAACATAAAGAAAAAAAGAAAACATTTTTGCATTTTTACTCCAGTTAATATCCCTTTCTAATGGCACCTTCATCCTGTCATATCCAGCAGATGGCATGGAACAACACGATTTCAAGTTTCCAGTCATTGAAGAAGTGCACTGATAACGCCGTGTTTCAGGATCCTTTTCTACTTTTCTTTTCTTTCTTTTTTTTTTGTGATTAATATTCAGCTGTCAATCAAATACGCATTTATTTTATTTTATTGGTTTGCTTTATTTCAAGTTAGCTGGAGCTGTCCTTCTGCACTTGTTCAACATTAATGGGCACGGCCAGATTGCTAATTGGGAAACTGAGGACACCGAGCCATACTGGGACTCTATGTTTACTCTGTGAAGTGACGGGTTTTAAGGTCTTCATTATTTAAAGAGATCCTCAACACTTCCTCGACATGTTGTTTTCTGTTGACTCACAACTTTTTAATGTCATCTTGCTGCAGTGTACTGGAGGTTGTGTCGGCACCCCGTGTCAGGTGTGGGTACAGGTGAAACACAGCACGCTCCAAACTACAACGCAACCAATTGCTGAGGTTTTGATTTCCGCCAAAAAGACCCGCGCGAGCATTTTTTCTTGATCTCGGAAGAAATTGTTCTGCCTCCTCTGCAGTAAAGGTTTTTGACATAAAAAAATCTTTTTAAAGGTGAAGGAAACAACCACTGACTGTTGGTGGAAAGCAGGAAACGAACCACAGATCAAATGTCAAAGTCACACTTTCTCATAATGCACCTGAAATGAATACTTTGTTTGTTTGTTTGATTGCATCCCCAGTAGCTTCTACCACTGCGGTTCCTGATCGTTCAGGAGTCCACACGCTCAACAAAACATACACATAATACATACAATACAATAGCATGACTAAATCAACACAATCAGTAGCAACAGACGGTGCAAATGACCACGTGTATGCGCACATTTAGGCATTTGAACAGGCAGCTGTTGTGCAGAAGGCCTCATTCACGTTACATTCTTGTCTCGGGGACCACTGATACGACCCTGTTGATGGCACCATCAGTGAATCACTTCTGAGCTGCAGCAAAGTGATAGAAACAGTACAATTTCAGATGTAATGAATATGTATAGCGCTATTGATTAATTAGCTGATCAGCGCACAATTAATCTACACGAACCTCCATAATTAAAGCATTTATCAAGAAACCGTGTCATACAGTCTCTGTTTTCAGCCTTTAAACAGTTTTACATCCTTGTAAAGTCTCCTTTCATCTTAAGAACTTATGGCGGGCATTTTTTTTTAAACTACTTCTGTCACAGTTTTAGTTATTTAATGGAGTAAATGATTAATCGTATGTGCATAAAGTCTGATGTGTGATATGTGCTTACACTGTTCTGGCTCCGTGAGTCCGGTTTTATTCCTTGTCCCTGCTGGTTTTACTGTGTCTGCTAGCTGCCTCAGGGCCTCACTCCCTCAGGAGTGTGTGTGTGTGTCTGTGTGTGTGTGCATGTGTGCATGTGTGAGAATGTGTGTGTACGTATGTGTGTGTGTCTGTGTGTGTGTGTGTGTGTGTGTGTGTCAGCTGGAGCGAAGCTGGCATACAGGTGCGCCGCTGCCTCGCCAGCACTTCCTGGTAATTAATGACTTCTTCCTGCGTCTCTCTCTCTCCCGCTCTGTCTCTCATAGTTGGGATGAAATAAATTGATGACATCAGAGCGTTTGCGTTCTCAGTCACATGAGGACAGACGCTTGAGTGGGAGAGGAACAAATTGGGGGGGCTTATTTTTAAAAGATATGTCTTTTGTTGTTTTGTTTTTTTAAAGGAATAGTGCACCATTTTGGCAAAAGTTTCTGTAGCTTTCTCTCTGATAGTGAGACGAGAAGATGTCGCTTTTGTCTGTTCAAGAGGCGTTTGTTTGTCTGTTCGGGTGCAAAGCTGGAGTCAGGAGGTGGTTAGCCTAGCTTAGCGTGAAGCCTTCGGGGGGGGGCCCTGTTTAAAGTTTGAGGACACACCTAAGCACTCAAAAGTTCACTAATGAACACAATGTGTCTCGTTTGTTTCATCATCACACCCTGTTTTTTAGGGGGACACACACCACAGTCAGTCAGCCGTCCGTCCTGCTGGTCTTCGCATTTTTTCTGGTCTGTCCATCTTTCTGCCTCTGTATATTTTTCTACTCAGACCTCCAATTTTAGCTTTTGCTCTCTCTCTTCCTCAGACTTCCTCTTCTTTCTGCTTATTTTACCAGTCTCGCTCTCTCTCTCTCTCTCTCTCTCTCTCTCTCTCTCTCCCTCTATCGCTCTCTCTCTCTCTCTCTCCCTGTGTCTCTCTCCCTCTCTCTGGTAATCTATCTTAGTTAATATCGTCTCTGTGAGCAGCTGGGTACCGAAGCCCAGTCAGCTCTGTGAGAAACAGACCTCTAGTCGTGTGTGTGTGTGTGTGTGTGTGTGTGTGTGTGTGTGTGTGTGTGTGTGTGTGTCTCTCTCTCTCCCTTACACACAAACACACACATACACAGAAAGATAGAGACAGAGAGAAAACAAGATAATGTAGCGAGTGAAACAGTGGCAACAGACAGAGCGAGGAGCAGAGAACCTGATAATTATCACAACAGTGTACAGCTGCAATTATACATATTTGTTAGAAGATACATATGAATCTCTCAGTCGATCTCCGCAGAGCAGGGAGTTATGGGTAACCATAGCTCACACGCACGCCTCCCAAATCTTCGACAACATACTGTGCGGGCCTGCGTGTCAAGCTGATTGGTCGGACAAATTTCCCGCTGGGAGTGATATCCAAACGATGTTGTGAGATGCTCGGTCGGCCCGGTGTAATCGGATTACCTTTCCCTCATTCTGGAAATCATGAAAATCCAGTCGCTGCAAAGTGCTGCCTGGCATTCTAACGCACTAAGTCAAGATGTGGAACGCAGCGAACATTAGACCCGCTGAACATCAGCTTCTTAGCAGTGTCATTAGCAGTGAGCTCGCAGACAGATGGCATGTATTACTGCTCTTTTTGACCGCGGCTGCTTCTTATTTAGTGGCGCGTTGTGCTGCTGCAATTTGAACAGTGACTAATTAACTTGGTATTTAACTTGTCCTCATGTACCTCTTAGACCAGGTCCCTTAGAAAAGAACCATGTACGCGTTTTGGTCAATTTTCAGCAGCTGGTCCGTCCAATTTCTTGTGTTTATGAGAAAGTTGAAGTGAATAATGTGAAAGTAGTTTTATGCACAAGGTGCGGTACATTCATTTTCGTAACCGCGAGCAACCACGTTACGGTCATTTGCCATTTTTTGTGCGTTTGTCCCTGGCTTGGAGTTTGTAGTGGTTTCCTGTAGAGATGGGGATTTTGAAGACGCTAACAGGCAGTCGAAGGGGAGGAGAGCAGCGACAGGAATAGTCGGCAGAATTCGCACTGTCTACATCTAATCAGTCAGGCATTGCATTATGGGAAATGTAGGATCTAGTGGCTCTGGAGCTTGACCCATTCTCTGGTCTAAATGTCAGGACATCCCGGCCTCTGCTGCTTCAATTTCAGCTGTTCTTTTTACTAATCTGTCCAACGTGAGCCAGCCCCAACTTTACAGAACGCAAACACTAAAGTGCCGGAATACCACTTTAATACCTCAAGCTGACTTCAATCTCACTTTAACTCTCGAGTTCCAGACCAACCAAACTGTATGAAGCAGAAAGTGCGTAGTGAACTAAAATTGACGGAGAGTGAGACAAACAGGTAAAGACACAGACAGAGAGACAGACGGGTATTTTGTCTCCCCTCTAGTTGCCGGGGCGACCGGCCTGGCCTGGCTCGATGCTCGAGTGCAAAAAAAGAAAAAA
>CAEMYA010000029.1:2252597-2267048 GCA_903131615.1 Diplodus sargus
AAAGGACAGAAAAGAAAGAAAAAGCGCCACAATCAATGAGACCCTTTTTGTTTTAGTGGGAACCCCCTTTTACCCTTGACGACACACACACACACACACACACACGCACGCACACACGGACAGAGGAACGGGATGACTGAATTGGTGTGTGATTGTGTGTGTGTGCCTTTGTGTCTGACTCCCTCTCCCTCTGTGTGTGTGTGTGTGACTGACTTTATTTAAGACAAGGGCCCTTTTGTTTTAAGCCGTAGAATGGCTCTGAGACCGAGGCTGGCCCTGTAATTGGCCTACTTAGGCCCTGTTTAGCATGAGAAAGGCCTTCCTTGGCCCGGCAGTGCCAAGCTAACTCTTGTTTTCAGCCACAGAGAGGACGAACGCGCTGATCAGAATTCAGATTAGCCTCAAAAACATCCACCCCCCCCTCCAAACACACTTCTCCACCCTCTGCTTTAAATACACTGCACACTAATTACTTAACGAGAAAGCTGGGGGGGGGATCTACCCTTTAACGGAGTTGTGGTGGAGTCTATTTAGAGGAGGAGGGGGAGGGTGGGGGTGTTGGCAGGTTCTTTTTCACCTCTTCCCTCCACGCTAACTTTTTGTGCCACTTTAAAAAAAAAAAAAGGAAAAAAATGACCCTGTCCTCCATCCTTCTCTCCCTCTTTTATTCTCGCGTTCCCCTCTCTCCGAATCGGCCCAGACGCCACTTGTTGCTGCCGAATCATTGAACTTAATTAGCGGGACAATGTGTGAGCGGTTTGCTAAGTTTGAGCCGTAAACAGAGTCACAGTTAGAGGAGAGGGGAAAAAACGGCGGAGAGGAGAAGTTAGAGTCTGAGCTGTGGAGCGGTGAGATGAGCGTCTCCACGCTGAGCAGCATGAGGTCGCTCTCATGGAGGTAAATACCATCACAATCATGGTTTAATTTATCAGCAGCAGCTTGGTTTGAGGTGTCTGAGGTAGGCTATCTGTCTGTCTGTCTGTCTGTCTGTCTGACTGTCTGTCTGACTGACTGTCTTTCTGTCTGTTATTCTGTCTTTCGCACACATTCAGTTTCATTCTCTTTCATTTATCTTTCCTAAAAAAAAAAAAAAAACTATTGTAAATTATTTTTTTTATTTCAGTTGTAGAAGTTGGAGTGGATTTTCAAACAACAAATTGTGAATTTAACATTTCTGTTTTAATGTTGTCATGCACAATGCTCACACAGAAAATGTAATTCAAGTTTGATTAATTAGTTTATGTAAATATTGGCAGAACTGGACTTCCATATGTTTTCTTTTTTTGACCAGTAATACATGAAAAAACATTAAACTAAGAGACACGCATGCCTGAAAAAAAATATGAATTGGTGCAACATTGCAATGATTGTCGACCATCGGCATTCTGTAACTGTGGTGTTCCACAATATACAACTGTTAATGATGGCGGGGAGGATTCCAGCTCATGCAACATAGCACCATCGCAGTGTGTCAGATTGTCACAAAATATAATCTACGTGATTCAGGTATATGGACACACATTTTAAATTGTCTGAGTGCGACTAAGCTTCGAGCCTGCGCCTCAGTTCTTTTACTGACGGAAACAGAACATTTAGGAACAGCTACGGAGCTGCATGGAGGTGGTCGGGGCGGGACGGTGGGTGAACAAAGTCCAGGAATGTCACACCAGAATCCGGCTTCACATCCAGTCTGGTGAGGATTAGACAACAGAAGCACTTTGGGAATGATTAGGAAAAGAGTGTCATTACAGTTATATATATATATATATATATATATATATATATATATATATATATATATGTTATATAAAATTAGTTTGCATTTTGCATTCTAAACATTTTATTTATTTTAGAAAGGATAATCCTTGATAACATTCCTTCACTATTTTACAATTTTTTGTCATACTGGCTCATACAGTTGTATGGTTGCAGCATGGGCATTCAGTGTACTGTCCATATATAAATCTATATAACTGTAATATTTAGTGCAAATTCAAATATGTTGTGACTTTGAAAAGAATCTGAGTCAGTTACACTATTTACAAGACTGAAGCTGTTGTTATAGTAACTCTCATTATAATGTGAAAATTAGCATTATTCTTTACATTCCAGACCCTTCCATTCATATTTCAGATCAGTGTGCTGTAACCGTGCTGACATTTGAATATGTGCAGTCTCCCAGTTACGCTTAATACAAAAGCTTTTGTCAACACTCCGATTCTTCTTTCATCGACTTATCAGCAATCGATATCCTGTTCTTCCCTTGATATTCCACCATTAGTCAGTGTATTAAATACTTACATTCACTCACACTTGCACACTAACATTATCAACATTACTGTGTTCCGCATCCTGGTAAGTATTCCAGGTTTATACAATAGAACTGCCTTCCATATACTGCCATACTTTAGCTGAACTAGTGACGGCTTTTCGTAACATTCAGATCTGCATCGTTCCAGCTATTCTCAATCAACATCAATAGTTTCTTTGCTAGCAACATTCCAACTGCTGTTCATATTTCAGATACCTTCCACATTCTCTAATCACTATTGTGACATTACCCAGCAGCACTCAGAACTCTCCTTAACATTGAAAATTGAAACAAGTATTTTGGATATTATTATTATTTTTTTTTATGAAGATCCTTTTTTTTCTCTCTCAACAACCTTTGTTTGCACTCAAAATCCCAAATTATCCTCAACATTCCAGCTTTAGCTCAACATGCTAACTTTCTGGACATTTTAACCATTTTCTTTGTTCCAGTTAGTCGCAATGTTTGTAGTGCTTTAGTGACTTCAGTGCTTTAGTGACTTTAGTGACGATCCTCAACATTTCAAGTGTTTTCAATAGTCCAATGTCATCTTTTATTCTAATTGTTCTAATGTGGTTTCTAATAACACAACATTTTCAACATTCCTACTTGCCTTAACACAAAGGTTGGTGTCCAGGCTACAGCAAGTATTTTAGATATTTTCCAGAAGTTTTGTAACGACATTCTAGTAGCAGTTATTATTAACAAACCATCATCATACTAAATGTCCACATACTTAATCACCTTTGGTTTCCCCCTCCTGTAAGGTTGTCAGGTGATATTCTGTACCGTGTCATAAATTGCTAGACAGATGCGCATTAATCCACTGCTGAAAATAGTCCCCGACAAATGTGCTACCTGCTCCTGTTTGAGTAACATTTGGTATAACTACAGTGCCCAGCTGTTGTAGTTATGTTGAATAATTTTGACACGTTTTACTTGTCTCTAGAACTTGATCCAGCCTAGATCACCACAATGTTGGTCTATCTTTGTTAACTCTAATTCCCAGTATATCGCAAGCCTCAAATATATATATATAAGGCTGGCACGTTTCAATACAGTCGTCATTTCCCAGAAATGATCCCGTTCTTCTTTGTGAAGGATAGTGCGCCTTCCTGGTTCTTGAGTCACAAGGTCACATGATTAACAATCCCCCTCTCTCTCTGTGCTTCTGTGTCTGTCTGTCCCATTGTCTCTCGACCAGTCGATACTGGGTGGCGAGTTGGGATTGGGGAGTCCTAGCGCGGCGTCGCCAACCAAGCCGGCTGGTCAGTACTACCAGCACTACAGCTCCAACCCACGGAGGAGAACACTGCCTATGGACACCATGGGTGAGACACTGCTCACACACTCACATCATACAAACACTATAGAGACACAGAGAGACACCGTGACATTCAGACGAACAACGTGGTCATTCAGCTGCTTTCTCAACAATGACATCAACAATGTACATTTCAGTTTGGCCTTTTTATATATAAAAAAGATTAAAAATAATAATAAAATAAATAAATAAATAAATAAATAAATAAATATAATAATAATAATAATCATAATAATAATAATAATAATAATAATAATAATGATGATGATATAACAATAAACACTCCAAGCTCAATCTAATACATTCTAAAACAATCAAAAACAATAAAATCCTCCCTCAAGGTTCAAATGTTTTGGGTTAGAGGTGTTGGTGCAACTTTATGGCCAATTGATATGAATGGGACAAACAAATTATATGAGAAACATCTTTGATATAACATTTTAATAACACACTATAATTGTATTGCACCATACAATGTAGCCTCTCATATGCAATGAAGCTGAAACATCCAACCTCCACAAGGGAAGGCTTTATTGTAGGGTTCGACTGCATTCAGTTTACTTCGGTGGGCCTATAATGAACTGACCACCGCATGATAAAGATACGTTAGTCGAAACACATTTGTCTTCCTTAGTTTTACATTCGTTTTAGAAACCCCCTATCAGAATGTCAAGCGACCCCACATGGGGCCCCAAGTGGGTTTAGGGTCAGAATTGAAACGCCTTGAAAGTTTTCTGGGTTTTCGGTCACTTAATGGACATTTCTCTTCGAAAAAAAAAAGTAGGAAAAAAATGTTTTTTGTGAATTCAGACGTTTAGAAGAATTTCATCATCATCTTACCAACTTGTTTTCTGACAATTTTTTCTTTCTTTCTTTTTTTTAAAATTAGTATCTAAATTCTTAAAGCCCAAAATCAGTTTTTCTTATTTGAAAATTCAAAAAAAATATTAGCTAAATTAAATTTGGCTAAAATTGGTTTGCTAATTTAAATTTGGTTTCAGACTGCCAGACATCTGAAACCAAATTTAACCTTCCGAAAGTGAACCTGATTAAATTGCACCTTGAAATATAAACATTTGTCTTCTTTAGGTTTTAGGTATGAATAAACAATACTGAGTTATCTGCAGATACAATCTCAATATTCGTTGTTAGACTGAAGGGAACAAGCTGAAATAAAGGCACATCAGTCAAACTTCAATCTCCTGCCTTCATTTACATCCCCGTACCCAAACAGAAACTTTTCTCAGTGACCTTGCTGAAACATTTTAACCTGGACTGATCCAGCCGCCGATCACAGCCGCGCTGCGTTGTCGGAAGCGCGCTTGTTCCTTTTAGAAGGCCGAGCATTGTGAGTGTGTGCTCATGTGTCTGTGCGGCCATCCTGTTTGTCTGCGTATGTGCGCCTCGAAAAGGGGGCTTTAAGAAAAAAAATAAAAAAAATACAGGGAAGTCTTTTAGTGAACAGGACAATAGTGGCCACGGTGTAGCCTTGGTTGCGTTAGCCTTGGGAGGACACAAACACACATACAACAACTCTGGGCCAATTTCCAAAATAAAAAAAATAAAAGAGCGCTCTTTCATTTTTCCATCAAAGTCTCACCTTCCCAGTTGATAGAGCGCTCCCTCGCTCTCCTTGAGAGAAACCCTGAGAAATAATATAAACGTGTCAAAAGCTGCCCACTCTCCTTTTATCAAACCGACCAGGAAAAAAAAATATCAACCCGGTCCTTTTTGTGCTCTGTCTTTTGATTTTCTGCATCTTATTGTGTCGCGCTTGGTGCAGTGAAAGCACTCTTTGTAAATGTATCGACGCCGGTGGGAGAAGTGGCCTCGCTCTCTCCTCTCCGGCTGATCGATTAAATCCTAACATATCAAACCAGAAGCTCCTGTTTAAAAGGAAATAAAAGTGGCCCGTTAAAACCCTCATGTATTGTTTTGTTGCCTTTCTTTCTCTTTCAGAGGTTCACACAAAAAAAGTGCGGAAGGTCCCTCCCGGCTTGCCGTCCTCAGTAAGTGATGATATGCCTTTTTTTTCGTTGTTTTTTTTTGTCATTTCGATGGTATCATTGCTGCCTCAAGTGTGTGCCGCTGACAGGAAAGGGCCGCTGACGCCCCTGTATGTTTGGAGTCACCGAGCTGGTTTTGTAGCAGAAGAAAAACGTTGCCATGTTTTGTGAATAAATCGATTAACGCTGCTGTCCGAGCTGAGCCGGACACCAACAGCTGTCGGCCTTTTATTGTTGCTCTCTGGTGTTGGGGACTGGAAGAATAAATGATCTGACTTGGCTGAAAAAAAGACACCTATTGAGCTAAATCTATTGGTCTAAACGTTTTTTTAAAGCACAGCACAAAGTGCAAGTGAAATTGACTTAAAGAAATTAAGATTATAGATATTTTTGGTGTGCGATGCTCAGTTTTATCAGTGATCCGGTTGGACTCTCCCCAGTCGATCTGCTCGGCTGCTGGTTGGTTGGTTTATTTTGCTGGTTTGAACGGACAGGAGTTCCAGGAAGCATTAAGGTGTAAAAAAAAGCTGCACACGTTGCCAGGTTTTGCGATTGTGAGGTGATGAAGACGGTGCTGCTGTCAGATAATTCTTTAGGAATCAGCTGAAAGAGTTTTATTTCAGAGTAAAACAAATCAAACGTTAAATGAATAAAGAGCACAAATAAGATGTGGTAAAACTAGCTAATTAACCAGTTTGACTTTGTGTTCCCGTATTTAGCCTTTATAATCTGTATGCAAGTATGTCATAAATCATGTATAACATACTGCACAATTATAGAACATGCATGTTATATTATTGTTACTTCATTTTGGGGAGAAATGATAGTTAAACACATCTGTTTACAACTACACTATAATGTGTTATAAAGCATTTATTAAATGTTTATATGCTACTTATGAATATTGACTACAGGGCTATGAAGTGTTGCCAAATTCAGACTTTTTTTTTTCATTCGCGATTATCAATGGAGTTTGATTAAATAATTGGGCCATGTTCCCAGTTATTTATCAATTAGTAGATTCATTGATAAGGTATTGGGATTTTGGGGGATTTTGGGCATCTTGGATTGAAGCGGTCACCAGTCGATGTGCCCGGCTGCTGTCGGGAGGCTTTGAGGATTAAACACGGCCTCCCGTTTAGTCGTTCGGGGAGGAGGGAGCGGGAACATCCATCCATCAAACAGGAAAACGCAGATGAAACGGTTTGACATGAAGTTAATCGCTCATTGTTCGAGCCGTTCACTGCACCAAACGCCAAATGTTTGCCGGTTACAGCTCGTCACTCGTGAGGATTCGCTGCTCTTCTCTGTTTTGTGCTGTCGTAAGCCCGATGTCTTTCGACTGACTTGGTGAAGAACGATGAACCTTTTTTAGCCTGCGCATGTGATCGTTAACTAAAATAGTCATCATTTGCATCCATGGATCAAGCTATTCCTGGAAAGGATTTTCTGTCTGTGTGCGAAATCCAACAATAAAAATGCACGATCAGAAGTTATCACTATCTGATCAGTTAGTCAGTATGTGTGGTTCCTCTTGAGCTGCCTGAATTGGGCCCGGCTTTTGTTCTGAGGCCTGCCGCTCGGCCGTTTGTCTGCAGCAGAAGAAGCAGCAGAATGATTGCTGATGTTTCGGGGGTTTCAGTCTTCATTCATTTTGGAGTCTTTGTTTGACCGGGTTTTAGTTTCACATGTTGAAATGCCATACAGCTGGAGCATTTACTGAAGTCTTTAGTGCTCTTGTCGTCGTCATGTCGCCGTTGATTTAGCTGAGTTTATAGCTACTGAAATTAGCTGATCAATCAATTACAGAGCGCTGTTGTTTTAATCACTTGAATCCGGTGAAAATTCAGCTTTCCATATGTGATGATCTGCTGTTATTTGTGTCACTCGAATCTATATTCGGTTGGCAACTGGCGATGACACAAAATAAATAGGAAGCGGTTGTGCTCATATCCATATGAAACCTGCTAATAGAAATGATCTGTCGTGGCAGCTCTAGTGCTCATTAGATTTATTTCAGATTTTGACTTTGAGTTGTTTTACATGTGGAGAGGTTTTTTTTATCTTCCTGTTGCTGACCTCATTAATCGCCAGTTAACGATGGCTGAATGTACGGCGTGTCAGCCGCCTCTTTGGCTCGGCAGGAGTCCGCCTTTCTGTGGCCTCGGCCCGCTTTGTCCACGCTTCTCCTCTCTTTCCTCCACCTCTGTGTGTCAACCAGCCTGGGGAGGGAGGGAGGGAGGGAGGATCGGGGCGAGGGGAAGGAGGAAAGAAGGGAAACCAGAAGAGGAGAGGAGAGGTGTTTGAAAAAAAAACCCAGAAAAAAGCAGGGAGGAAGCGCCGTTTGTTTGACGGGGTTGATGTTGTTTTTCATCTTTTGTGCGTGTGAAGTGGAAGGATGAGGCGCTTCCTGTGGAGGAGGGAGACATGATGTCAACAATAGGGACTGTTGGTTTATTTTTATTATGGATTTAACTCCCAGAGCTGGAAAGTAACATACATACATATATCTGTTTATTTATGTGCTGGACTTTTAAATAGTCTGTTAATTAAAAAAAAAAAATGCTACTACATTACTTTATAGATTTATATATTAACAATATAACAATATATTCAACATTGAAAAATATATATATTTATATAGTGATCCCTCAGTAAACTCTCTATTCACAAATCCTCTCTGTGATGTAATCTGACCCCTGATGGACAAAAAAGACGAGTGCACTTTGACCCGTCTAGACTATGAGGTCTATGGCCTTCTCTCTTGTGAGGAAGGACTATTGCAACTATTCATTTGGTTGTATTAAACATGACTTCCACAAATTGTTTCAAGGGGTGAGTCCTGTGTTCAGTCAGAGGCTAAGCTGAGCTAAAACACACTGACATATTTAGTTAAATATTGGTTCATCTGTGTGTCGCCGCAAACAGCCAGTCGTGGGCTATAAGCTAGCTATCAACATACCATATAAGTCCACCATCCTGATCTCAGTCCGTCCTCATCAGAAAAACGACTTTGTTGGGGAACTGTGCGAGCAGCTTATTGCAACCCCTTCTTACATTTCTTGTTGGGCAGCGACCTCTAATGGCCGTAGTAATTATGATGGGAGCAAAGGAGGAAGTTAGGCAAAATAGTACAAAGAGCAGTTAGGTCCTCATAAGGAGGGTGTGTGGGTAGATGTCTGACATCTGACTAAATCAGACATTCGACCCAGGTGACTGCTGTTTATGTCCAGTGTGAAGCCAAAACTCAACACTGAGTTGTTTTAACTAACGAATGCTTCCTAATTGCTTCCGAGGGAATTTAAGTAACATAAGAAAGTACTTATTTTAACCCAAACCACAATGTTTTACTGAACCTAACCAAACTGTACCAATACTATACCAGATCCTGTATGCCTGTCGCTGGCACACTGCAATTGTCATGTTTCTTTAAAGACAGTGTTGCATGTCGATTTGGGAGTCACTGGAAATCAACCTATTCAGTTATTCAGGTATGAGGATGTGCTGAGTGTTGTAGGGGTTAAGTGTAACTGCAGGTAGGATGCAGGGTGTGAAGAGCAGTCTCTGCACTTAGCCTTGACTACTCCCCCTACCACTGCTGTGCCGTTTAAGACTTCAATCTGACTGACTAACCAGTCCAGTCGTAAAAGTCTGGTGTCAACAGTCTTGTGATCCAGGGTTTGGATGTCTGTACTCGCGTTTGCCTTCATGTCTGCTGCAGTCGGAGCCGTCTCCTCTCTCTCCGCTGTAACCCTCTCTGTTTCCACCTCTGTGATGTGAGTAATCCTGCCTGCCTCCTCCCACTCACATCAAGAGAGAAGGAACGAGGAGAGGACCCGCTGCCTGTGAAACAGAGAGTCGACTGCAGGAAAATAAATTCAGCGTGTGTTGGCACGAGTATCAGCTGTAAGAGCAGGAACTGTACCAAGAGCTTTGTAGCTATACCTGTCGTTTTTTCTTAAAAATGGTTTCTGTTTTGGTCTTTGAATAGCAGTGGCCCAGGTTCTGTCGTGTCACCAGTCGGTTTCAGCATCGAGGCCTCGTTTGGAGCTTTGGCATTTATTCTGAAAAAAGCTTCAGATTGCTGACAGGTGTTCATTTTCATAATCACTTTTGGTTTGGTTTTATGTTCAGTCTTTCTTAGTTCTCAACTTTTCCCAGGACTAAAACGCTTTAGAACCGGACAACATAACAGAACAAAACAGCAATATTATCTCCTCTTCATTAGATCTTCTGTATTTTGTGATTGTTGTCCGTCTATTCATGGTTACAGTGTGAACAGGAGCAGCAGGCAGCTGTTGGAATATACATTTTAAGAGTGCCCAAACATTCAAAGAAACATTGTTGAAAAAAGGGAACAGTTGTAGCACGAATGCATCATTCATCCCAAACTGAATTTGTATTTATTTATTTTTGATTGTAGAATTAAGGCATTTTTCCACTTTTTTTTTCCTCGTCTGGATGAGTTCACAGTATTTCACAACATCTTAAGAACATTTCAAGAAAGCCATATGTTATCATCAAAATTCATTTTTAACCCTGTCGACCACGTCTTTTGTTTCTTTTTTAGTAAATGGATTAGACTCAAAATACAAGTGGAGGGAGTCTGTAGCCATAGCTGTACAAAAGCACACGAAAAGAACAACTACACTCAGTGAATAATAAAAAGGCAAGTGTATTAATCACACAATATCAACATTTTTTTTTTTTTTTTTTTTTTTTTTACATCATGGTTATTGCCGATAGTGTGACAATAATTAAAATGACAGTGATAACAAGCTAATACTGTTGAACACCACATTTTGTTTTACATTACTTTGTCCCATAAACATATTTTCAAACTCCTGTTTTTGCCTTGACTGAAAAATACCTGAATAACCTGAAGTAACACCTGGTGTGTGTGTGTGTGTGTGTGTGTGTGTGTGGTTTTAAAGAAAATGATACAGTCTTGTGCAGAGATTCTTTTGTTGTCTGCACAGAGAAGCAGTGGTATTTAACAGTGGTTGTGTTTAAGATCAATAGAACGACACTACATGAATGCAACAATGGATGCTGATTTTCCTTTTTTTATTTTTTTATTGCAGCCTGTCTCTTGTTGGTACTCCAAACTATAGAAAAACAATCACATATGAAATTCAGCGTCAGTGCCGTGCTGTAAGGATTACACTTGTAACCCTGTCAGCTGGTTGTTTTTGACTCAGATCAGCCCCGTGAAGATTTTTCTAAGTTTCCAGTTTGTTTTTTTAAGACTCAGCATTCTGGTGTCTGGTCAGAGATTCGTGCTCCTCTCAGAAAATGTTGTGTACTTTTTTTCTTTTCCTTTTTTTTCCCCCCCTCCGGATGGTCCGGCCTCCAAACCTGCTGCCAACAGCGACGACGATGAGGCTGAAACGTGTTTTCATTTCTGCTCTGAGCAGCCGACTGAGCTGTTTTTTCGTCGTATTTTTTCGTCTGTTTGCTGCAGAAAATGTCCTCCTTTGCTGATTTTATGTAAGAAATGTATTTTGTTTACCCGTGACAGGTTTACTGAGTTTGGGGTCAGTGTTTTTTAGAAATGGCTTTGGGGATTTTTTTTTAATTTTTTTTAAAGAAAGAAAATATTAAAAAAGAAAATATCCCAAATGCACTTCTGAAGGGATGATGAAACTGATCGGAACTTTGACTGGCAGTGCGACACTGATCTTACATGGATTCTCAACACTGTCACTCATTCAGTACTTTGGACATATCTTGGATGGATCAATTTCATCAATCACTTTCAGCAGCTGTTAAATGTAAAATTCCCGCACTTCCTGATCTATGTTTTAGTCATTTTGTTTCTCATCTATTTACACTTTTGGCTTTTCTCTGGTTTGTGCCTCTTTATTTTGATGAAAATCCTGATGATGGTATTATTTGAGGTATTGTTACACTCTAGGAGCGGTCACATTTATACAGATTATTACGGATAATTTAACCAATTCTGCTCACTGTAATATTTACAATACTTTAAATTATACTAGTAAGCTCTGCATCTTGCAATGTAAAATAGTTATTACATCACAGTCTAATTTAATGTTTTGAACATGCATTTCCTATAATATATATTTTGATAAGAAGTATAATTTCAGATTGTGACTGTATTCTTGAAGCACTTAAATATGGGTTTAATATTAAATAATGATGCTATCAGTCAGTTGTTGATAAGAGTCTAGTCAGATTCATTGATACGGGAGCATTTACATAGAACCTGGGCATATCATATTATACACATACACATTGTAATTGTTGTTACAAAACCTGAGGATGGATGTCATCTCTCACATGAATATCAAAAAATTACAACAGCACAATAGGATCAAAAACAGTAACATTTTAGAAGAACTGCGAGTGACTGAGAGAGCTAGAGGGGAAAAAGTAGAAATATATCAAACAGGAGTGAAACTGCGTAAATCAGCAAACATATGAAATATGTTATTTGAGTGGTGATGATGAACTAGCTGAACTTCATAGATTTACAGATGATTAAACACTTCTTCAAGACTGAATGTAACTGCTCACATGAAATAAAGCTGACACACACACACACACACACACACACACACAAACACACACTATGCCCTGTCTGCACCTGCTCTGAGTACAAATACGGTTTCACAGAGGAATGTCTGTAATGTAAGTGTGTGTGTGTGAGTGTGTGTAATGCATTCTCATGAAACGGTTCTTTGGCAACACACAGAGGTCAAAAACAAAAGTTTTCTTCGTGAGAAGCCGGCTGGTAAACAGAGTGCACTCTGCGTACACACACGTCTGGACCAAACTAGGGACCCTGGCTGAGAGAAGTTTGGACCCCGACCCAACCTTAAAGGACGGGTCGGGACGTTTTCACATGCATCTTCACACAGTTGTCACTCATCACATTCAGAGAGCGCTCATTCTAAGCTAAGAAAAAAAATACAATCCAAAGTTCAGGAGAGGTTAAGGTGGCTAAGTTAGCCATATTACATGGGTATCTACAAAGTTCCAGTGTTTATGGTGCAGAATTCCATCTTTGTGTTTCCTTGCTGAGCTGTGGCTGAAGAAAATGCCCCTTTTATTTGAATTGTTGGTTAAATGACACAAGTTAAGTTTTTTTTTGTCCCTCATTACTCGCAGTTTAACCTCACTACTAACCTAAACCTTAAACCTAAAACCGTGTCTTAACCCTCAGACAGCTACCTATAGAATTTAGGATCAAATGGACTCATTTTCCATGAATATCTTCACTATCAAAGTTTTAATTACTTTAACCCATACCACGAAATGCTGGAGTTAGTTGTTGTTTCGGTTCAGCCCACAATCCATAGTGACTCTGGGTGTTTATTCCTCCAGAGGCTCCGGCTCTGCCTCTGGCTCTGTTGTCTCGAGCTCCCCACCACTCAGCCACAGTCAGTCGGCCATTAGCAGCTGGCTTTGCCTTTAGTTTCACGCGGGACTCTTCACACTACACTCTACAAAGCTTCATGATGACGTGAAGACTTATTTAAATGCGTTTTTCGCATCATACATGTTGCAAACAGATTCACTTTGAGTGTAATCACTTGGCGCAAAAAAAATTTGTCTGATGCATCATTAGTTTGTAGTGCTAGTTGCAAAAATGGATGGGTGGCCACTAGGGGCAGCAACAGCAACAGCATCAGCGTCAAATTCGCTCACCGGCACGATGTTCCACGACACTGTCGTCGCCTGTTGCATTTCACTCAATGACATTAGAGGAGACATTGAAATTTGAGTTTTAAATTTGAGTTTATTGATAGTGGGCGACTCGATATTTAGTGACAATTTAATCTTTTTTAATTTGTTTATTTAAAATGATTGCCCTTCATTTAACTGGCTGCATCAACTCACAGTGTCTCAGCTCAATCCAAATAGGTTTTTAAGTGCCATTTCAGCAGCGTCTGACAGCCTTCTATACACTGAACCACTTTTTATCCTTTTCTTTGCTTGTTCCATTGACTTTATTGGATCTTGAGGTGGTATTTTTGGCTGCAAATGTTGATGTTTTAATCACATTAGTGTCACTTTTTTCCACCTCCCTGGATTCCCATTGCATTTCCACTTTCTTCTTCCACTTATTTAGAAAGACTTCAGTTGTCACTCTGGTGCGCTCAAACTTGTTTTCCTTGTAGTTGTGTTGCTGCCCTGCTCGCGAACACACTTTCATTTAAGGCAAAAAGTCTTGTCTGCTTTCTCTCATCTCCGTTTCACATCCACTGCGGGCGATGGGTCTTTTCTTTTAATTAATTCATTCCTTTTTTTTCCCCTCCCTCCTCCCTCTCGTCTCCCCGCGCAGCAAGTTTGTTATTGTTGTTTGTCAAATTTAGTTTGCTGAGTTGATGATTTACTTTGAGAAACAATTAAACGTCACTTGAGAGGAGAGCGTGGGATGTCTTTGTAATCAAAAGGAAATTAGGCATCAGTTGCTAACATTAGCAGGTTGCAGAGTGCCGTCTCGCTGTTGTTTTTCTTTGTTGGTGTTGGGAGTATAACAGCTTTTTTTTTTCTTTAGATATCATTGTTTTGGTTAATTTGTTGTTCAGGCTGATAGAGTCTCCAGCTCGTCCTCAGAGCTTTGCTAATGCTGACAGAATAAACAACCAAACACACCACATATATATCAAGATTATCCCCCAAAAATGGCTCTAATGAAACCATGAGAATGAAGCTATCAAAGGAAATAGAAATAAAGTGATAAAAGTGTCAGCATGAGCATGTTTAATGTTAACATTTAGTCTCTTTAATGCTTTTTCCTTTTTCTTGTTTTAATTCTGCACACACACACACACACACAC
>CAEMYA010000029.1:2316641-2332165 GCA_903131615.1 Diplodus sargus
CACAGACGGAATAAGCTCGGGATGCCAGGTGGAAACATTTTCTCAAAACAAAAAAAACCTTTAGACGTTTGAGTTTTAAAGGACGACATTTCTGATTTTAATTTTTTTAGTTATTTTAAAACGAAACATCCATACTTGTGTTTTTTTTTTTTTGCGTGAAAGCGTCAATATCAAAGAGGACACACCGACACACTGTATAAAAACAGCAACAGTAGAGATGTCTCATGATCCCATTGTCATTTACATACCAGGACAACATTTATATGTATAAATAATGTGTTTTGTATTTTGTTCTTATTCTGTGCCCACTTATTTAAAGATCACCTTCATTCATGTATTAAGGCATTAAAGAAATAATAAATGTGTGTTTGACATGGATTTGCGAGAAAACAATATAATCACATATAAATCCTTCAAACAGCACCAACTTCTTCCTGCCTAAAAAGCAAAAATATCAGAGTATATAGATTTTATTTTTATTTTTTTCACAAGTGTAACTGGACACGACTTCAAGTCCATTCTCGGTGTGTGTGAGCTCTGGGAATCAAGTCTCCACACTTGTGTTCGCTAAATATTGGAACAGGATTTGCTTATAAACTGTGATGTCACAAATCCACTAAACTCCATGTTTGACAGCTGAGAGAAACCGGCCCAGAGATGAAGCTGATCTCCAACCTGCACACTGCACATCCCATATACCTCTCTCTCTCTCTCCCTCTCTGTGTCTCTCTATCAGACGGCCACCACAGCGGCGATCCCTGGAGCAGCAGTAGTAGCAGTATGACCCAGCAGGGTTACCACAGCAGCATGCTCGGGGGCGGGAACTCGGCCCACGGCCCCGCCCAGAGCTCCTCCTACTGCGGGATTCACCCTCATGACAGATTGGTGAGCAGATCTGACTGTCACAGTGTACCGAATATAAGTACAACGAGGGTTGCTCACGGGCCTGCCTCAGAAAAACAGGTTTAACAAACTCTGAGTTTAACCCCGAGTTGATTAAACTTAAGCTGGAAAACTCGGGATTCTGAATATGTTCAGCCTGAGTTGAGCTTGTGCATTTTACCATGGCAACGGATGAATAAATTGCTTAGCCTCCATTTGAATCCAGTGGAGCTTGGAATGTGAATGCATCTCGACATGGACTATGACTATCTTAAAGAGCAGGAGCGGAGAAAGGAGAAAATAAATTCACAGGACTGCATTTTATTCAGCCTAACCCACAACAACAAACTCAGATTTTTCAGTAAAGCCACTCTCTGAAGTAAGGCCCGGCCTGTTGCACAGGTGTAGTTATCACAATCAAAGAAGTGTACAGTCATTCTTGAGCTTTTTGACATCCAAGACCATGAGATCGTCATAAAAATGTAGACACCTCGAGCTGAGACGTATTCATCATTCATGATTCATTCATTCATATGTATTGATTTAATTTAGAAGTCTAGGACAGCTCAGAAGAACAAAGTGTTTCAGTCCTTGATTCTCTTCAAAGGCCAAATCCTCAACTGAGTGACGGATTGACAAAATGACAACACCAGGAATTGTTTATGTTTATTTCAGCCCAGTGAGATTGGACACCAAACTACTGAAATATCCAAGTAACTGAAGCTTTGGTATAAGTTAATGAAAAAATATATAGAACCCTGGTAAAGTCACAGATTTATAAGCAGCAAACATGTTAAATCTGTCAGTGTTCGATCATATATTACATGACACATGGCATTTATTTATTTGTCTCAGACGTGAGGCTGTAAATCTGCCACAGGTCATACGATTGTAATTCTTTCACTCGTACGAGCTCTGTGTAGACTTTTATTTCTCTGGTGTCATCTTCCCTGTTTTGCAGTAGTTTGTCGTCTTCTCGCTAAAGTTTCACTGTCTTTCGTTGGGCCCGTCTCTCCGCAGAGCTACCCCTCGCACTCGTCTGCAGATATCAGCTCCAGCCTTCCTCCCATGTCCAGCTTCCACCGAGGGGGAGGGAGCGGGAGTGGGGCCAATCACTACAGCACCGCCTCTTGCACAGCCTCCACCAACGGCACAGACAGCATCATGGGTAAGAAGACGCCCGCGTGTTCCTCGCATGTCTTGAAGCAATGCAGTGTCGACGAACGTGCGGCTGCTTGTCGAGGGCGCACAGCTCTACTGTCACGCGGAGAAATTCCGTGCAGTGATGATGACGTCCGTCATCACAGAGTCATCTGCTGTCGATCAGTCGATGGTGTAATGACATTAGCTGTCGGTGTTAATTAGCTGGAGGAGAAGAGCATCTATTTCAATTGCGACACTTCCCAGTTTTACGATTTTCATGCAGACTGGAGAAGCACTGTCTGTTTTTTGTTTTTTTTACTCAGATGCTCAGTTTGTTTCTGTGCTGAGCCTGAGCAGAGATTACTGCGCTTCAAAAAAATGTGTTGGGTTTTATCTTTTCTTAAATTGTTAGCCATGCTAGCAGCAAAATGACAATGTCAGTATGTCAGTTAGGCTGTCCACCAATTTGGTCCAAACCCACATATCTCAACAACTATGGATGGTTGGATTGCCATTAGGGCTGGACAGTGTAGATATTACACTGTCTAAGTGTTGTGATGTGGCAGATCGGTTGTCTTTTTCTGGTTTAAAGGCAAAGACAACCCCATTACAGTAAAGTAATGTCATGTATGGACTAACCAGACTGTTCTACTTGTTTTAACACTGACCTTTAACCACTCAGTAGTTATATCCACATGATGACTATTTATCTAAATAGTTCCTGTACGATATTGTTGCAATATGTACACTGGTTTAGTTGCCCAGTCCTAACATTTATGAAGTGCTTTCAGGGAAATTTCATTGAGTCTAAAAATGAAATGATGTTATTTGAAGGCCATATCACCCAGCCCTAATCGCCCAGAAGATGGAGCCTACTCACTTTGGCGACCCTTTGATTTCTCTTCTAGCTTAGCATCTTAGCATGCTGACATTAGCATTTAGCTGAAAAGCACCGCTTTGTCTGAGTACAGATTCAAAGATCTGCTTGTATGTGATTGGTCACATGTCAAGGTGTATTTTGAATGCTGATGATTTTTATTTTTATTTTTCTGTCTCAGAGCTGTAGACTTAAGACTCCTGACTGATACTCAAAACAGACTTAAGTCATAACAATGAGGACTTGAGACTCGACTTGGACTTGACTGCTGACTTGGACTTGACTTTGAGACTGCATGAACTTGACCCTGGACTCTCTAAAGACTTGACTTCTAACTTGAAAACGGTCACATTTGATGTGCTGACCTGGTAGAATCAGACCCGCAGCTTGGCCATTTGCCCTCAGGGACTTGGCTTTTGACATGAGACTTTCCCAACGACTTCAATGAGCTCTGCTGTGTGCAAGTTTCAACTCTTAAAAGTAACCATCTGCACATTTTACAGTAAAAGTACACTGATCATTTTGATGTTTTCCTCTTGGATTAACGACTTGGGCGCGCCAACTGTGTTTCGATATTTGCAAACATCCACAGATGATTCTACTCAGTTACTACTTGAAAGACAACATTATTAGTCCTTTCCAGTCAGAGGACGTTAGCTAGACCTCGATTTTTATTTACCGCCTCATAACCAGTTCTAACTGTCACTGCTGTGATTGGACTCAGATGATTGAAACCACTTTAAAAACTCAGCTTCACTGTCAGGGGGGAAAACAGGCAGAGAGTGAATATAGCAGCTCGAGCTTGACATCATTGATACGCGCGCGCACACACACACACACACACAGCATGCCATATGGACCTCTTGCTTTGAGTCCCATAGAACAAATAGGAGAGCAATAAGAAACAGATTGAAAGTTTGTTTTCATGGGAAGACATTTCCAACATTCCACAAAGAACACACACACACACACACACACACACACACACACACACACACACACAAGCCAAAGCAGATGAGTGTAAACACAACATGAACCTAATAAAAAACACAATGCCTTTGTTTAAAGCAAAACATATGACACACGTGTGTGCACACATGAACGCCTAAGCGTGGACGCACGGTGTTTACAGCCGCGTCTCTGCATCAGTCAGTAAACCAGCGAGCGAGTTCGGCGCCTGAGCTCGATGCACTCATGTCAGCGGCAGTGGATTCTGCTCACAAGCGGAGTTCACGAAAGAAGGAAAACAATGTCCACAACAACGTGCCAGCCCTCCTGCAGGATGATTCACTTCACCTCTGCCCGTCTGCGTGATCAGCATGTTCCACGCTCACGGCTCTTCATTCTTGTTGTGCTTTACTCACATCCTCTATGACACGTCAACAAAACAATCATTCTCTGGATCGAAAAAAAGCCTCTGACTCACGCAGTCAGCAGGTGACACGAGCTCAGCGGTTGGCCGTGTCTATGCTGTGATGACAAACTGGTACCCAGAACGTCCTGAGCTGGATATCTGCCAGAGCAGCAGCAGGTAACGCTTCAGTGTCACATTTCTGTGATGTTATGAAGACAAAAATTATTACTTGTAATCGATAATCAGTGGATAAATGGACTCTCCATTGCTAATAACATGAGTCCAAACTGACCACAGTCAAATGTTGTGCACTAACCTGTTTCATCCTCAAAAGAGGGTGCAGATCATTTGATGCCCAGCAGAATGAGGATAATTGTTGGATTTGGAAACAAAGTGACCTGCACACGGAGACCCCGGATTTATTCTACAGCACTCCAATCAGCAGAATTGGTGGGAGCCTTCTGAGGGGTCATGTCCTTGTCACAGCACCGCCAACTCCCATGAGACTGTGGCGAGTTCATGAGCTGGAGATACGACAGTTTAAGTACACTCACAAACTCAACGAGCAAAAACGATGCTTGATTCATTATTGTACCGTTGATTGTCTCACAATGCAATTCTCAGAGGAAAAAAAATAAATTCCAAAATTGCAGCAAAAAACGTTCAATCTTTTGAAAATCATTTTGGTTTTTCTGTAGTTATGCAAAGTTCTGCTGCCAGCACAGATATCGCATCCTTTCATGTTAGGACAAAAGGTGTAAGCGCCTTGATTCTTATTCACTAGCTTCAGTTGGTATGCTGTGAAATCTAGAATTCCGCATACAGTGTTTACTACTAATGAGCGATACGAAGTGAGCTCGCAGCAAACAAACCACTGGGCAGAGCAGAGGTAAATGGTAAAACTGGAGAAAATTAGTAGTGGTTGAAGAAATAAATATAATACTAATTACAATTATATGGTTTATGAATATATATATATAGAGAGATAGTGAGAGAAAGAGAGAGAGAGAGAGAGAGGTGATGGACAGGCAGATAAACATAACAATCACTCTCATCTTCTGAATGCTCTCCTCCTTTGTGGCTATAAGCTCTAATTTATGAAAAAGATTTTCTCCTGCACATGTTCTAAATTATGCATCAAGTCAGGGTACCAGTGTGTGTGTGTGTGTGTGTGTGTGTGTGTGTGTTGTGTGTGTAACAGTAATCCCTTGGATGGTTTACTAGGCCAGTGGTATGGCGTGAGTGAGACATGAGGCTTTAACCCCAAAACATATGCTGCTTCCTGTCTCCCTCTCCCTCTCCCTCTCTCTCTTTCTCTGTCTCTCTCTCTCTCTCTCTCAAACAGCTTAAAGAAGTCCGGTCCTGCCAATTTCTGTAATGGATTCATTTGCCATGAAAGGATGTGTTTTTGCTGCGCTGTGTCTGTTCGGCGTGCGCGTGTCTAACTTGTGTGTGCGAGCGTAAACTTTCCATCTGGGATCTGCTATCGGGAGAGATGAGCTGTGAGCATGTCAGTGTGTGTGTGTGTGTGTGTGTGTGTGTGTGTGTGTGTGTGGGCGCTCATCTGGTCCTGTGAGGTCACTTCCTTCCTCTCTGGACTCTGTGCTCTTCAAGTGTGTGAAACAGATTTAGTTGTATTGAAGTCCAGCATTTGCGCTCATACAGGCAACCAACACACACACACACACGCACACACACGCACGCACACAAAAACAAGTGCTGACAGTCAGTTAAAATGTGAACAAATGTCGATTGCTAAACATCGGTTTCTATGGAATTGCGGCTCTTATTATTGTCATCGCCGCTCACAGCAGCGAAGATTTCAAGTATCTCGTTTCAACGCAATCGCCGCGATCTGGGGGTTCATGTGTGCAGCTGAAGTAAAACCGCACGGAGTAACTTTGATGACTTTCTCTCCACTTGGAAGACACACGCTGACCGTTGAGTTCATATCAGCTGCCGTGTCACACCAGTAAATCTCAGATAACTACAGCAGATACTGCTCCGCACAAGAGATCCACAAATTGGTCTCTTGAGCGTTGAACTGATGTTGTACAAAATAATGAAAACATGTAACAACGTCCTCATTCACAGCAACACATCCCTCTTTTCCCCCTGTGTGTGTGTGTGTGTGTGTGTGTGTGTATGTGTGTGTGTGTGTGTGTGTGTCACAGCTAACCGAGCGCAGAGCTCAGCAGCCAGCAGCTCTCAGACAGGAGACGCCTTAGGGAAAGCACTCGCATCCGTAAGTGCAGCACACGCAAACGCACCTATAAACACACACACACACACACACATACAGATGTGACAGACCTGTTCAGTGTGTTAACCACCGCAAGCAGGGATTTTAGAATTAACGTTACTTCATCTGTTTTTCTGTTCACTTCGAGTGATTAAGAACGTTCACGACTTGATTGGGTTTGTTTGTTTTTTCTCGCACTGCTACTCTGAGTTTTTATGTGTTCATTTGTTTCAGATCTACTCTCCAGACCACACGAACAACAGCTTCTCGTCCAATCCCTCCACCCCGGTCGGCTCTCCACCCTCCCTCACAGGTAAGCGCAACACGCTCACACCGGCTGCGTAAATCGCAGAACCGACAGCCGCAGATGGTAAAAAGCAGAGCTGACAGTGACTGGTGTTGAAATCATGGCAGTCACAAATAAGACTTGGAACTTGACTGGAGCGTATCTCAAATGAACCGAGACTCAGCATGAAATGGTTTCAACCGACTCGAGACTTGACTTGACCTTTTGTAAATGAGGTGAAAGCTGCATCATACTGGTTTCAGTTGACTTCTGACTTGACTTGGACTTCTTTCAAATGACTTGAGACTTGACTTGGACTTGTCTAAGACAACTTGAGAGCTGACTTGGACTTGTTTCAAAAGACTTGAGACTTGACTTAAACTTGTTTCAGATTTCTTAAAAGACTTGACTTGGACTTGTTCGCAATGACTTGAGAGACTTGACTTGGACGTGTTTCAATTGACTCCTGGACTTCTTTCAAATGATCTGAGACTTAACTTGGACTTGTCTGAACTGACTTGCACCTTCACTTGGACTTGACGACTTAAACTGCTTCTCAAATGACTCGAGACTCGGACTTGAAACTCAGCTTGACCTTTCATGAATGACCTAACAGCTCTGGGACGAAGAGGTAGTCATGGGAGAAACGAACACCAAAGTGATTTTTTTAAACTAAAAACTACACACTTAACTAAAACACCATATTTGTATCATTAAAGGGGATTCTGTTTCTGACGGGCAGCGTGTTGGAGTGCAGTAACACCAAAAACACACAGTGATAATAGCTGCGTCTGCTCACCGTACCCCTCCTCCTTCTCCTCCTCATATTTCCACCAATTACCCCGCCTCGCGGCTGATGCCGTAAGCTCTCCCTGCTCCTTAAAGTGAAAAATGACTTTTCCTAATAATAGTTGTGTCAAATTTGTCTCTAATTGTCGCAGCTACACACACCGTTTGATATTTCTGTGCCGCGCCTTGTGACTGATAGCTTTAATTACGAGCACCACTTCGAACAAATCGCTCACAAACCTACCGGCTCTGCAAACACGAGCCCCCTCCCCTCTTCCTTCTCCTCCTTCTCGTCATTATAGCTGCCTGGGATATTGCCTGCTAAACCATAATTGGTGTTTATCATTGTGTCAGAGTTACTCCACTTTTTACAAATTAGAAATGAAGCCTATTAGAGCAAACTACATGCAAATTGATATCCGGGGCTAATTCTGCGAGGGTGTTTTACAGTGTTGGACTCAGAATAATTTACCCTGCCGTTTAATACATATATTTGTATTTGCACATGAATGTACCCAGGTGATTATTCATTAATTAGCATATGGTAATGAGCATGTAATATGAATAAAGGAGAGAGGGGAGAGAAAAGGACCGGGAGACAAAACGGGAAGACAATGAAAAAAAAAAAAAGAGAGAAACACGAGCTAATGAGATGAGATCAGGGTTACAAGAGAGAGATCAGTCGGGAGGGCAGGGGAGAGGTGCGAGGAGAAGGGAGGCGAGGAATGGGAGGGTAGGTGGTGAGCATAAAGGAGGCGAGGAGAGGAGGCGGAGGAATGAGAAAGGAGGAGGATAAAGGAAAGGAGAGGAAGCAGAGGGGAAAGGAGACAAAAAAAAATGCAAGAAACACAAGGAGTAGATGAGAACGGATGGTTGAAAAGAAGAAAGATGTGGAGAAAGAGAACAGGAGAAAAAAAAATAAGGGCTCAGATGCTAAGATTAAAACTTAACACTTCCTTTACCTGATTGGATGAAAGCATGGAAAACTGGGCTTGTGATACTCAGAAAGAGAAAAAAAACACTGCAGGTAACTTCCGGCTCATGATTCCCGCTTTTTTTTTTTTCAATTTACAGACAGAGAACTGAAGCTTGAACAAGATGTTGCCACGATTTAGTCTTTTTTTTAAATATGTGTTGTAAAAAAAAAATGTCTAAATCATCTGTAAGCTCGACTCACTTCTGAAAGCTCAGTGGCTTTGAACCGGCCCGTCCTCCCCGCGGGCCTGGTATTAATGTAAATCCACACGAGTCGCCGTCCCTCCTCTGTCTACCTGCTAATGAGACCTGTCGATTCAGACGCGACCCTTCAGAGCGACGACGACAAACAAAAGCAGAGAGGAACAGACACACAAAGCGTGTTTATTC
This sequence comes from Diplodus sargus, assembly GCA_903131615.1. Taxonomy (NCBI): domain Eukaryota; kingdom Metazoa; phylum Chordata; class Actinopteri; order Spariformes; family Sparidae; genus Diplodus; species Diplodus sargus. The sequence goes on from CAEMYA010000029.1 coordinate 2,325,580, forward strand.
TGCGGAGGGCCCATGCTAATCAACCACTTGTACCTTTTTCGAAAAACAAAAACTGAAAATTAGCATTTCTGCTACGCGTTATGAGTTGGTTTGCTGTTGTCTTTCTCGCCTCTGTGTTTATTTTGTCCACGAGTGGATACGATGAGAGCCTAAAGGCGTTTTTTTTTTTTGTCAGCCATTTGGCGCTGTACATGGAGTGGTTCCTTTCTTCCACATATAAAAGGAGAGGAGGTGTTGGCTCCGATCCACACGCAGACCTCCGTCCATTATCTGTAAACACTTAACCTGTGCAGGGTCGCAGGGGGCTGCATCCTTTCCCAGCCTGCACTGAATGAGAGGCGGGTTAGACCCTGGACAGGTGTGCAGCCTATAATGAAACAGTCATACAGATGAAGGAGTGTCAGTGAATTGAATTCATCTATTCGTCCAGCTACTAGATCTCCTACACTTATCTCCATTCTCTGTGTGTCCTTAAATGTCCTTGTTCTCTGTCTCCTAATCTAATGATGTCTCCTCGTCTCCTCTCTCCTAGCTGCCAGCTCAGCTGTCTGGTCGAGGAATGGCGGACAGGGAGCGTCATCGCCAAACTATGAAGCTCCACTGCACTCACTGGTATGCACACCATCACACACACACACACACACACACACACACACACACACACACACACACACACACACACCTCCCACACGTGTTTAAAATACATATTGTTTTAAAGGGTCAGCTCACTCAAAATCATATCTTCTGCTGTTGTCCTTAAGCACACATGGCAGATTACATTGTTGTCGTTTTTTCACTTGGTTAAGGTTTTTCGAAAATCAATTTGAACTCAAAGGCAACTTGATCATTTTTGTTTTCCCTCAGTGCAATAAAACAGCTGGGCATTGTAGTTTTTAAGCAAAGACTTCTCAAACAGGAACTATTTTTACATTTGCGGACTACATTCAGCAGCAGATGAACGCACATCTGGCGCTCCAGTGAGTTTTTCCAGCAGCAGAGCAGTGTATGTGGGGTTGAGTCAAAATAAACCACAGTGTGTGTGTGTGTGTGTGTGTGTGTGTGTGTGTGTGTGTGTGTGTGTGTGTGTGTGTGTTCATGGTCACCCAGTGCAACAGTGTGGCTCGGTGATGTGTTTTTAATAGTTTTTGGACAACAATGAGGCTCTTTGGCACAGAGGAAGAGGATAAGATCAGGCTCTGTGTACACTCACATTACTTCTTAGGATCACTTCATTGTTGCTTTTGTTTTTTTCTTGTGATTAACAGACAACAGGAAAATATATTCACGTTCACATGAATGTTTGGTTACTCATTAGGGAGCCTCCTTTCGTCCGTATTCTGACTGACTTAGGCTGTGTAATGCAGGCAAAGACTCAGTGATATCGATCCTAATCTGTAAAGTCTTTGCGAAAGTCTTGATAAATCACAGAGAGCTCTGAATAAATATTGACAGTGAGTGGCTTCAGCTTACAGACGGCATTAAGAAAGGTCTCTCATCTCTCGCCGTGTCCCGTCTCTCTGCAGCAAAGTCGTATCGAGGACCGTCTGGAGCGCCTGGACGATGCCATCCACGTACTGCGGAGCCACGCGGTGGGGCCGTCGACGGGGATGGCCAGCGGGCACGGGGACATGCACAACCTCATCGGGGCGGCACATACGCACAACGGCGCCATGAGCGCTCTGAGCAGCGGGTACGGGACGGGACTGCTGTCGGCCAACAGACACTCCCTCATGGTAGGACCTGAGAGCATGTGGACAAACTGGAGTGTTGAGTGTTGGGATGGTGACGTGTTTGAGGAGAGGCACAGTAGTAAATCCATGCACATGTTATGCTGATGGAGAACCAAACAGATCCCCACTAAATGTCTAATATCACTTTACATTTGAGTTATTTGTTAAAAAAATAAAAAATAAATTGAACCTTATGACGGCCTCACTTGGGGCAACCCTATGCTAAGGTACGGATACACAAGTATTAATATATTGCGTATTATTATTATTATTATTAATAATATTAATATTAATTTTAATGTTATTAATATTATCACCTTCATCATGATTAACTATAATAATAATAATAATAATAATTATTATTATTATTATTATTATTATTATTAATAATAATAATAATAATTATTATTATTATTATTATTATTGTTATTATTATTATTTTTTTAAATTATAATAATAATTATTATTATTATTATTATTATTATTATTATAATTGTTTTATTTTATTTTATTTTGTTATACTATACTATAATCACTGTATAATAACCTGAAAAAAAATAAATAAAAATAATAATAATAATAATAATAAATATTATTGTTATTACTATTATTGTTATTATTATTGTTTTTCAGGTTATTATACAGTCATTATAGTATAGTATAACATGATATAATATTACAGTTATGTTAATTGATCAGCCTAAATCTTCAGCACTGGACCTTTAAGAAAGAAATGATTTGGTGTAGAGCTCCACCAGAAAGGCTGTGGCTGGACAATAGATTGGATAGCTCACAAAGGGAAATGAAGGCCAGTGACACTGACACAAACATAATAATCTTGAATGTGCTGTAAGACAAGGATATCTATCTTGGGAACCAAGAGTCACATCAAAACTCTATAAAAGACTCTGAGTTTCTTAAATGTATCATTTTGCTGTTATTCATAATTTGATTCATTTTTTTTTTAATTAGCAAACGAGACATGACTTCACGCGGCTGGAGAACATGAGGCCCACTAAAAATATCTGGTTATACTAGTTAACACATGTCTTGTGATGATAGAGGTCAGATGAGATGATGTGAAAATGGAGGAGCAGAGGACATAAAAGAGGAGAAGAGAGGAAACACATTGAGTGAAAAGAATACGAAGTGACAGCCGTAATGTTTTCCATATTTAATTTAGGCTTTTTTTTTTGTGAACTTGAAACAATAAACATAAAGAACCAAACAGCTGGGTGGCATAAGGAGATGTAGGAGGGCGAGAGACAGAGAGAGAGGGAGAGAGAGAGCATTATAAAACACAAGCCAGTATAAACACATTCAGATGCCTGGACATGTTCACTCAGACTTACTTTGTTTATACGTGCTTAACATTTGTGCATATTCACATGTCGAAACACACACGCCAGATGTTCATGCGAGCCAACACGTAAGACCCTCTGCACACTGTGACAGCCCCTTCAACACCTCTCCCTCTCTCTCTCTCTCCCTCTGTACTCAAACTTGGCCGCCGCCTCTGTGACGTCACCCGCCAGGCTTTCGGGGACGTTAGACTTTTGTTCAACAGTTTGGGGGGTTTTTTTTGGACTGTGATGAACGCAGCAGCCTGTCGGGGGCGCCAGCAGCAGCTTTACACTGTCCTCGGTACAGTAGTTCAGGAGCTTTGTCCATCCCTCTCTGGCCTTTGTTAAAGTATTTACTTTGAAGTGTTGCTTTCTAAATGGAGAGCACCTGTGGTGGAGGGGGGTGTGTGTGTGTGTGTGTTTGTGTGCTGGCCGGCTCCCACAGAGATTATCTTCTTCTCACGCATATCTGTCCAGCTGTCTCTCTCTCTCTCTCTCTCTCTCTCTCTCTCTCTCTGTGTGTGTGTGTGTGTGTGTGTCTCCTGGCGGTATGTCACACATTTCCCTCCCACCTTTGTCTATCCCCCCTCTTACTTGTGTGTTTTTGCTTTATTTCGTGCATCCACAGTCTGTCACAATGACTGAGATATAATATGAATGGTGAGACTAATGATTGTCAACCCACGGAAAGTGATCCTCTACTCTGCGACTGAAATGTAGAGTCCAAAGTATAACATACGTCGGATCTTGGGATGCTAAAGTTCATTTTGATCAGAAAACAGACTTTTCAGTAAATGTAATTCCACAAGCCAGAGGACATATATGACATTTCAGTTTAGTCAGTGTTTATTGTTCTTCACCGTGAGCTGCTGTTAGCGTTACCTCAGCTTGATTCTCTGATATCCCAAGATTGTCTGTGATAGCGTGTACACGCTGAACATTGCACATTGTTGCACTGCTGCAGTCAGGGTCAGAAACAGGAGTGAAGATCCCAAAAGTTAAAAAGTCATCTCTGAGCTCTCCGTCATTAAACAGCCTCGGAACAGAGCGGAATCCGATGTGACTCTGGGTGTTTATTCCTCCAGAAGGTGTGGCTCTGCACCTGTCACTAGCTTCCAAGCTTAGGAAAACATCTCAGATTCATGGGAGTTCATTCAGGACACCCCCCGCAGGAGTGGAATCGATGCAACTAGATGAATTAAGCCATTTTAGACGCAGACTAAGCAGGTGGATGCTGGGGTTGTGGTAGCAAGCTTGCCGGCAGCAGCGCCGTGCGTGCAGCAGTGTTGAAGGAGAGATCAGCGAATGACGGCTTGGGTTTACATGGACCGCCTGATTTGGAAGAGTGGCTGTGGTTGGTCAGGGACTGATGCTGATCTGATCAGCTGACTACAGCATGGGCTCATGACTTCCGTGTCCTGCATGAATTTGCGCTGAGCTTCATTTTTATTTCGCTCACTGCGTTTGAAAAAGGTTCCAAAGAGCACACTTCCAAAACTGGGCACATCGGTTCCATCAATAAATCCTGAGCTCAATGGATATCTTAAAGTTGTGAGAAGCAGAGACGTGTTAAGATGATTCATTCAAGTTCTACAGAGACACTCGCCAAGTGCTTTTCAGTCTCATTCAGAGGTGCTCTTAAAACACTTTTTTTATTTTGCTCTTTGGACGTCCCGAGAGACAAATTTGGCGATTAATTTTATGAAGTGGCGTGCGGTTTAGCCCAAGAAAACATTAAAAAATTCACTTCTCGTTAAGGGTAATATTTTTTCAAACTACTTTTCAGTCTAATCTTGAAATGCTTCCAAATACGTATCTGACTTGTTTTTATATGCAGTGGAAAAAGATGATAGAGTGAAGTGGGGGATATTTGGTGGAAAAGGCTGTTTACTTCTAGACTCTGTAAAAACACGCGCGCACACACAGAAGCTCATAAATTGCTCCTTGTGTTGTCATTAGGACCCGTGTGTGTGTTTATTCAGGCTCTGGATTATTGGCTGATAGAAAAACAGCCTCATTAAGACTGAAAGCACAGCAGCTCTATAATAGGGTTTTTCATGGCCCTGGTGTCGGTCCACTTAAGCTGTGCCGTGCCAAGCCAAACCCTGATGACATGGGTTTTTCTACTACAGCTTCATAGCAGGGGATGTGTGTGTGTGAGCTGTGCCGCTGTGGTTCTGATCGGTATCAGAGCTGCGATGGTCCCCCTCCTCCGAGCTGCGTCTGTGCTGGAGACCGGCTTCACTCCTGGGTTGTCCCGTTTGTACTTTGACATATAAGCCCTCCATTTTTTATTATTATTATTTGTTTACTGATTACTTTCAGCCATATTGGAACTTTATTCAGTCAGCGCTGATGCAAACCAAACCTTTCCTGCCGCTGCTGCTGCTTTGTATTAAAACTTTCCACTTGTGAAATGGCGGGATGTGCTTTTATGGTGAAGAAGTTCTGGAAAATGTCGTGTGTTTGTAACTGAGACTCTGCAGAGCTTCATTTGCAGTGCCATCATTTAATAAGAACGGGTCTAATTAAGTGGATATGGACACATTTGGCATCATTTGGCAGATGGAACCGTTTAAGATATTGCAAAGGGAGGAACAGCCTGAAACAGCCACGGTGAGCTGAGCAGGGGCAGCATGTGACAGGATCTTGCCGTGGTGACACGTCATCAGAGCAGGAGAAAACAACTTTGCATTTCTGGGCGTTCGCGGCACAGCTCGGCACACCCACCTCAACCATGAGCTGATATGGAGACGAAATCCTAGTCAGGAGGAGGATCCATCAGACTCATCAACGACCCCAGACAGAAATCCATGCTGGACTGTTCTGCAAAACCCCTGGATCATGTTGGACGTTCTCATGTCCTTTGTCACCACTTAAGGGATTTTTGCTTTCTGCAATGTGCACATGGAAACTACAGTATGGCTAACTTTAGGGAAAGATTGATGTGGTCATGGTGAAATGCGTCAAAACCAAAAACAACAAATGAATCTGATATTCTAACATTCAGTGCCCATTTTTTTTAAAGCTCCGGTACTGCGGACATAATTCAATTGGTGTGTAGCACACAGTGTGCATGTGTGTGTGTGTCTGTGTGTCTGTGTGTGTGTACAGTGCTAACAGGAAGTCAGAACCCAAAGAAAAGGAAGAGACTAAATGGAAATACTGGAGACAAAAAAGAAGAAATTAGTGGAACATTAAAAATAATGAAATAAGAGGATGGAATGATGTCATCTCTGAAATGAAGCCATTGTGTTTGAACTGAGACGTTCTGTTTCCCTCAAGCATACATTAACTCTCTCTCTCTCTCTCTCTCTCTTCCGGTGTATACGTATGCTCACACACCCACACACACATTTTTCTCTGTTATTGACAAGCAGTTAATTGAATATTTACTTTATTACATATTTTCTGTCACTTTTGTTTTCTTCTTCCTTTTCTTGATGTTCTGTTCTGTTTCTGTCTCGCTGTCGATCTATTTCCCCCCCTCTCTCCCCCCCTCTCTCTCTCACA
>CAEMYA010000029.1:2334778-2347491 GCA_903131615.1 Diplodus sargus
TACTGTTTATAACTGCATGACAAGTCTGTGTATGTGTGTGTGTGTGTGTGTGTGTGTGTGTGTGTGTCATCTCTTGACCCAGAAATTCCCTTCTTTCTCTTCTTCTCCTTCCTGTGTAATCAGTGCACGTTCTCTCTCTATCGCTCTCTCTCTCACTCATTCAAACACACACGCACACACACACATACACACACATTTTAAATGAACACACTTCCCACTGATCAACAACATTGCAGATGACAGCTACTCAGCACCTCCTCCTCCATCTCCTGCTCGGCCTCTTTCTTTTTTTTTTTTTCAATCTGCTTTATTCAAATCTGAATCTGAATGACTGAATGTTTACTACAAAAAAAAAGAACACTGCATTTTCCAAATAATCCATCCGTTTTTGCCTTAATTGCCTTCCTTCAAGGCAGCCAGTGGTTTCAGGTCAATTATATTAAAATTAACTTTTAATATTATGTTAACAAATGTTAAACTCGTTACAGCCAATAGAGCTTACATTCAGTCTTTTTTGTTTGCGTTACATCATAGTTGTACAGTGACACAAAAAACAAAACCCCTAAGCTCAGACATTCCAAATGTATGTATTGGTTGCAAAAACAGACAAGATGTCGTGAAAATAATCATGAATTTGACCATACTGGTGTTCAGAGACTAACTGTCTTTTGGAAAACTGATTTGTGAAGGTACATGAACACACCAACAAGGAAAGTTTCCAACACAGTTGTTGTTTTGTTGTCTCATTGTGACGTTATAATAAAGTTGACAGAGGTGACTGTTTTGGAAACTTTCGTTGTTGGTCTCTGAACAGCTGGTTTTTTTTTTTAAATAAAGCAAACAACATTCACTTCAGACTTCCCACAGTAACTATTCGTGCATCTTTATTTGTTGTCTTAGTTTGATTTCTAGACGCATCAGAAGAATGTTTTACGTCTGTCAAAAATGAAATCACAGATGTCCAAGTGTCCTTGAATGCAACTCTGACAAAAATTTGGAACCAAATCGAAACAAATGAAAAAGTATTTTCTCAACTCAGGATCTACTTGCTAGCTTTTTTGCCGCAGCTCTCAGTCATGGTCACAGCTGACAAGAACAACACATTGTACTCGCAAAAATATGTCACTGATGAATCCATATTGTTATTGGCTGCACGATTTGGTTTATCCATCATCCAGTCAGCCTCGAACCAGAGGGACGGTGGGTGAGTGGGCGTGGCTGTGGTTCACGGTGACTATCTGAGCTAAACCGGCAGCGGATCGGTTTACGTGTAATTTATTTATATTTTTCTCCCCCGTCTGTCTCCTCGTCTTCCCTCCTCATTGAACTAAATTAAGCAAGAGAGAAGGAAGGCTCGTTAAAATATAAAAGCCCTCCATTAAAAATGTACGCCACCCTCTCTGTCTCCCTCTCTGCTGCCATTTTGCGTTTGGGAATCCAGGCGCTGATGAAAGGCAGAGATCGGAAAGAAAAGACAGAAAGAAAGACGAGAGGCAAATAATAAATAAGCGAGCGAACAGACGTATGGACGGATAGACAGAGGCCGCTCAGTTTGAAACACACCAACACACACACACACACACTCACTCACACACGCAGAAACACACGGGCGTGCAGACAAGCCGGTCGACATTTTGTGATATTTGCATGGAGCGAGAGGGGAGTTTGGCATGTGGTGCACAAGACCTCGCTGTCAGCCAGCTGGATTAACAGACAGACTAGAGGGATTTGATTTTCAAAACAACTTTATTTACACTACGGCTATAATACAAATACATCACAAAAGTCAAAGCAAACAGTAGTGACCATGTATTTTAATGACATTTAAAAAACTAGAATGGCACTCGGTGGAGCTCACACCTCCACCAAGGCTCAACAGTCCCTTTGTGTACAAACTAGTAGATACCAACCACCTAGATGTGAGGTTTTTTTGTTTTTTTTTTCATTAAGATCTGTGCACTATTCCCTGAGAAATTAACAAAAATTCAGAAAGCCACTCTATCTCACAATGTTAAAAACAGAAAAAAAATCTAAAACGTATCCGTATTTGCACCAAAAGTTAATGAAGTTTATTCTAGGCCAAGACCCACGCTCCATCCAAGTATCGTGGAAATCCGTTGCGTAGTTTTTTAAATTTTTTTTATATATAATCCTGCTGACAAACCAACCAACGAATAAACAAATGGACACAGGTAAAATCCTAACCTCTTGCTCAGAGCTTGTTATCTATACATTGTACATCCCGTAATTTAAAACCAACACTGACCGATTATGTCAGACTGACACCTTGCCCACATCATTAAATCAATCGTTTGGTCAATTAATAAGTTAATGAAATTAAACTGTTTTACCATGAAACAACAATGAAACGCCATATAAACCATTTATGATAATTTAGGGTATAATAACAACAGGTTCATAAACATCAGTTTCAACTTGACTGCCCTTCCAGATAATGTTTATGGACAAATTATGAAGTATTTATTAACAATTTACAAAATAACTTGAACATCAGATACAACTTTACAATTGAAAAAAAAATGACCATTGATTAATTATGGTATAAGGTGGTCTAAGGTGTTACCAAGCTATCAAACCAATGAGAGCTTTGTGAGTCGGACTAAACAGTTTCACTCATCACAGTCTGTTAAAGGGTGTTGGGGAGTTCCACTAGCCGACATGTATGAAAGATGTAGAAAGCCTTTTGCATCTCCTACATAAAGGCTAATATTGCCTCAAGTGATGTCACTTGTGTCAGCTTCAGCTGGGGCTCGGTTTGAAAATAAAAATAAAAAACCTGGGGCTGTGGAGTTAGACAGAAGTGAGTCCACCATATCTCTCCAGCTTGAGGCGAGCAGCTCGCGGCGACACGCACGCGTGATACACCTGAAACTCTGACCGAACTGACAGCTGTCGAGTTGCGTTACGGGTAATGTGGGCGCCAGGTCTGGAACACGTGGTATGACAAAGAGGATTATGCTGCATGGACTGTGATAATTGTAAACTTATCAGTGGAGCAAACTAAGATATGATGGCGTCACCCTACTCTGCCAGAGCAGAAATAATACACAGAATAATAAATCATACATTTATATATTTATTTACTGTAACGTGACAAATGTGAAGTGCTCCTCGCAGTCACTACCAATGTTACTGGAAACAAAATGAAATGAATGGGTTCATCACTTGCTGCTAATTGGTCAGGGCAAAAGTGAAATCAGTTAATACGGCACATTGTCAGGCTGAATAATGAACTGAAATGAAATGGCAATTCAGTCTGATTATCACACTAATGAAGGCCCTCCACACAAAATTCAATGCAATGTAATTCAAAACTTTTTCCACAATATTTATATACCATCTTAGCATTTCACACTACACTCATCTAAATATCTATCATATTTCATATCGAGCTGCTGTCCTGCTGATTTGTTCAAAGTAAGAAGCTCCGTGAAAAAGGAGGGTGACAGAGAGACTGTGCTGAACCACAGGATGCCACGAGGAAGCTGGCATCACACACACAAACAAGCACACACACACACACACACACACACACACACTCACACACACATAAAGAGAGCCCATCTCGTGCCAAAACAGTGAGTCCCTGCTGGAAGCTGCTCGGTGCTCTGGGAATTAGAAATCCCACAATTAAACATATGGGCATTAAGATAATTGTCAGTTGTTGTCATGTGCATATGTGTGTGTGTGTGTCTGTTTGAGTGTGTGTGTGTGTGTCTATGTGTGTGTGTGTGTGTGTGTGTGTGTGTGTGAGAGAGAGAGAGAGAGAGAGAGAGAGACAGAGACAGATGGATAGGATTCAGCCAAGCACACACACACACACACACACACACACACACACACACTCGTGCACCCTTACTTGAGACACTCAAGTAAGAAAAAAGAAAAAGAAAACTCTAAATATACATGTCAGACATGGAGATATGAACCTGGACGGACACGGACACACACACACACACACACACAGCGATAGACACAAACACAGGCAGTTTGGAAGAGCGAAGCACTGTTTGCCTCGCAGAGTTGTACTGTACTGGAAAAATGGAGAAAAAAAAACATTGGGCGGGATGGTGTGTGTGTGTGTGTGTGTGTGTGTGTGTGTGTGTGTGTGTGTGTGTGTGTGTGTGTGTGTGTGTGTGTGTGTGTTGGGGTGTGTGTCAGAGAGAGAGAAAGAGACAGATGGAGACCTTCAGTGTCTTAGAAAGGCAGAGGATGCCCTCAGCAGGCCAATTACAGAACTACAACATCTGGAAGAGAAAGAAAGAAAGAAGTCACTTTTCATTTGTATAATATTTGTAGACCATCACAGGCTTTAATGTGCCTTTCAGATGATGATCATCTCATGATGTTGATTCATTTCTAATGTTGAAGACATTTTTCTCACATTCTAATACACAGATATAATTAGTTATATAAACTTTCTTCTCGCCATGTTATGCCCTATTGTGTTCTGTCAAAAAGTGCAATAAGCAACAAAAAGATCTGGGTAACAAACAAAGAAGGCCAAGAGGAAATAACTAGTCAGTTATTTTTTTAAATAATTAATAAATAATAAATAATGTAAACAGTTAGGGGCTTAATTTAATACAGGAAATTATCCCGCAGACAATGAAAATGAAAATTGAAAAGCTGAAACTTTTTAATTATTTGCACAATAACAGAAAATGTGTTTCTGATGACTCCATGACACAGCAGTCAAACTGGTTTTGTTCATGAGCTTTGATTTAGCTTACAATACGGCAAACTGGTGAACTGTTCTCCCTTTTGTGTTTCGAGAGTTTAGAAGATGAACTGTAGTTTCAGGAAACAGGTTTGAACAACTTTGAAAAAATCTAAAATGTAAAATTCTTACAAAAATGCAATTAAACAGCTCCAAATGTAAGTTTTGGGGGAGCTCAGAGACTTGCGCGCCTGAACCGGGCTGCAAGCATCAGTTCAGATCTGAAACAGGTTCAGACCACATCTGGACTTTAGAAGTTAGAATCTGAGCTGCTTTTGTGTTCATGCAACTGCAGACAGAATCAAAGCAGATGTTTGTTCAACTGAAAACCTCTTTTTTCTCTCTCTCTCCTCTCTCTCTGTTTTCCAGGTGGGCTCTCACAGAGAAGACGGCAGCGGCGTGGGCGGTTTGCGTGCAGGACACTCGATGGCGGGTCAGGTGTCGGTGCCTCAGCTGCCCGTTCAGTCAGCCACCTCACCGGACCTCAACCAGCCCGACCCGTACCGCGGTAAGACCCCACATATCAGTTACATAATCTGTGCCTGACAGTGGCCCCTTATCCCAACATGTGCGGGACAAAATCAAGATGAGTTTTCAGGCATTATATGTTCCCACGGGAGCATCACACTCGTATCCCACAGTGCAACTGTGCACAGAGACTAACACTACATAATGTTTTCCATAAAACGATTTGATAATAATAATGATAATAATGATAATAATAATAATGATAATGATAAAAATAGTAATAATAATAATTATGATAATAATTAAAAAAAATAATGATGATGATAATATAGAAAAAATAATGCATGTCAAGAACAAAAAAGGAGAGAAGAATATGTGAAATTTACAGAAGCAGTTAAAGATTTAGTGATGAACAAAAAGTCCTGATGAAAAAAAGAAAAAACAGGAATGAAAACAAAGAAGAAAACATGAGGATGAAAAAAGGTAGATGTAGATAATGATGAAGGCGAAGAAAGTGCTGACACGGAGGAAAACAAAATGGAGGAAGAAAGAACGGTCGAAAGAAGAACAAAATAAAAGGCGACGGTGGAAGCTGGAATGGACGGGCGGGACAAGGAGGAAGGAGAACAAAAGATGAAGGAAGAGATGAACAACAAAAAAAAGCACAAAGAATGACATGAAAAAGAAGAACAGAAAATCAAGGATGACAGAAAATTACAGGAAGATAAAGAGGACGAGAAAGACAATGTAAAAGGAAGAGATGAAGTGGAAGATAAGGAGAAGAGTTTCAGATGAAAATCAAGATTGAGAAAATAGAAAAGAATAGAAAAAGACAAAGGAGATGAAATTGAATGAGTTAAAGAGAAAAAGGAGAAAGGAAATTGTGAGATGAGGCTCAGAAAGTTGAGGAAGTGTTCAGTGGAATTCGGGGCTTCTGCAGGCGCGCGTGGATCTCAGCTGGCAAGCCTCGGCTTCACCGCCCGAGCGCTAAAAACCCTAACGGGGCGGGGGGGGTAAATAAATACAGTATGTGTGATATGAATATGGAGGAGCAAAAGTGTATATGAGCGCGCTGTGGAGCAAATTAGCCCTGAGCTCGTTTTTAAAGGCTGAAAATGAGTCTGCTGGCAGCAGAGTTCAGCCAGCGGCAGCCAGAGCCAAGTGTGTAATGAGGTGAGAGAGGGAGAAACACACGCACACACACACACAAACACACACACACTCAGGCACAAGAAGTTCCTCACTCACACACACACACACACACACACACACACACACACACACACACACACACACACACAGTTAAGGCTGTCGAGGCTGTAAATAAAGGGTATTAAAATATTTTTGGCAGCAACACTTTGACTCCAGTAGCAGGGCTGTGGTTTGTAAGTAATTATGAACAGTGCAGGTTTATATTATATTATATATGATATTATGCTACTCATAATACTATAATGTATATACAGTAGCTCATACTCTCCCCTGCTTTCAAACAAGTTTTATCTCTTTATAGCAGGTTGGGTGGTTTCATTTTATTTTATTACACACACTGATCAGTGAATTTTTTAGACATAATTTAAAGGGAGGGTTCACCCAAATTATACAAAACACTAAACATTGGCGGATGAGCATAAATCATGAGGTGCTGGATCATCCAATAGGAATGTCATTCCTTGGACACTGCACTTTTTAGTTTATGAACTAGACTCAGTGTAGTTTAATGCTTGGCACCAAAAAAAAGAAACCTTATAAAAAGACTTACCAAGAGGAAGAATAATGTTATCACATACGGTGTCGACTGAGTCTTAAACCAGAAGCTAGATCAGATGAGATCATTAAAACTCAGACTATGATTCAGACTTACCACCGTCAGTAAGTCTTTATTTTTTTCCCCCAAAAAATGTTGTGTTCAGTCTCCTCCAGTGCCGGTTTGTGTCTGTCTGGCTTCAGTCAGACATTCAGGAGCACAAAGTCACTTTTCACAGTTTTAAGCCTTTTTAAATGCAGCTATTTATGCACAAACACACAGCGATTGTGCGGAACGAGACGCACACACAAACCAAACACAGGCCGTCACTCAAAGCTGCACACAAAATGCCTCCAGTCAGGCAGACGGAGATTCAAAATGGCCGACAGTTGGTTGTGTGTGCGTGTGTGTGTGTGTGTGTGTGTGTGTGTGTGTGTGGGAACAGAGCGGAGTGTTTTGTGTTGACTGAGAAGTTGGCAGCGTCCCAGTGTTGGATCCATACAGACGTCGAATAAAGACTGCACTGTTCAGCTGCGGAGGGAGGCAGATAGAGGGTTCACAGGCTTTGCGTCTGCATCACAACTCTCACAGGCCGCCATCTTGGAGGTCAACTGGAGCATTATCTGTGTTCAGACACGCCTGATGCCACATTCACGCTGTGTTGGCGTAATGGGAAGAACGCCTTACATTCGCTCATTATTCCAGGATGGTCATTGCTAGCCCACAGTAGCTGTTTTTATGATACTTTTTAGAGGTTAACTTACAAGTGACACATATACAGTGTGTGTGATTGCATTATTGTTGGTAATGTATTTAGATTTAGCTGAACGTGCTCTGAAGCTATTTAACTTATTATGTTTCTAATCTCAATGTTGGAATTACAGCCAGACCGATGTGGACTGCTTTTACTCACTAGAACAGTTTAAAAGATATGGCATAACACTGATCATCCCGTCGAAGTGAAATGTTCTGCTGAGAAACCTTGGGTCCTGGCATCCATGTGAATGCCACTTGACATCGCCACCCACCCAAAGACTGTTGCGGACCAAGTACACCCCCTCATGGCAGCAGCACTCCCGACTGCACCGATGGCACCGCCATCGGGACCGTGTTCCCTGACACTCCACAGAAACTGTTCAAGAGCTGCCCTCCAGAACATTACAAAGAGCGCAAGGCATCAACTTGGCAAAACAGCATTGTAGCGAAATAACAAAATGAACAATGTTGGTTTTATTGTTGTGGCTGATTGTTGTGTACAGTATTGTTTTTTATCTATACACACCTTCTAACCCCTCTTTCCTCTCTGCCTCGTCCCCCCCTCAGCCCTGTCCGGAGGCCTCCAGGGCCAGAGCACCTCCTCCGTCAGCTCCGAGATCAAGTCTGAGGACGAGGGCGACGAGAACCTCCTGCAGGACTCGAAGCCCCTAGACACCAAGAAGGAGGACTTGGACAACAAGGATCTCAAATCTATTGATAGGTCAAGATCTAGGTAACCCCGCCTACCTCTCAGACGTTCGCTTCTATCAAAACTCTAAGCTGGGCTGGGACGCGCGCTTTCACAAAACACCTACACGCTCAGAGAACTTCCTTGTTCGAAGTCGCATTGATAAACAGAGCTCTCCAAGAGACAGAGAACTGTTCAAGATGTCACAGTTGGATTTGATATTGGAGCGACAATCTGTGGCACTTATTTTCTCAGTCAGAAGACAGACATTTTCATTCAATAGAGCAGAAGCTGTAAACCAGGAAATGTAGCCGTTTTCTGGAGAAATCTAGAGAGATTTATCAGAAAAGAGTCACTTGATCATGAGACAGGACTTACAAAACAGCATTTTGCATCGTAGCATCATTACTTTGACCTACTTCGATTATATTAATTATTATTTTGCCATTGGCGATAAACCACAAAACAATAATCAGCATTCAGTTGAGATCGTTTGCTCTTTTCAGACAAATAAAGAGTAAACCAGAGTTCTATAGTTTTAGGAGAGAAAGGACACAAGGAAGGACTTGAAGCTGTGAGTGTTTTGGGAACCAGCCTCTGGACTTTGATGAAGTGACCAAGTGTGATGAGAAGCAGCTAAATGCAATCAGTTAATACAGAGACTTCCTGTAGACAAAACGTTCGTATCCGCCAGGCATCTCTCTTTTTTCAAACATGGCTGCTGTTGGACTCTGTGAGCCAAGAGAGCAGTGTAAAGACAAAGAGAGGTTCCTGGTGGACGTGCAGCTCACAATTTCTCCTCCATCAGTCTCTCCATGGTTTTGGGCCTGGTTTTAACTGTTTCTCACACAACAGAGTAGGGCCCACGGTCAATATTTGCAAAGAAGTGCCGCCTCACATTGAGGGCTGGGAAATCAACACCAACAGAAACATTGGAAATGGATATTCTTGCTGTTGGCAAGAAACTATAAGCCTTCAAAGACATTTTTTAAAGGGCCAAAATGTTTGAAACCCACTCATTATATAATCACTCAGGCCAGCAAAATCTGAAGTAATAAAGATCAGAGTGTCGGTTTTGGTCAGGTGTTGACTTCCCATCCTGGACGCAGCCTTCATCCCTCCACCGAGATTTTCCACCTGGAGGACGACTGAAATCAGAAACATTTGGATCCCTAACCCAAAGATTTGTTCATGATGGTGGCGGTCATGATGATGATGATGATGATGATGATGATGATGATGATGACAATGATGATGATGGTGGTGATGACAATAATGATGACGATAATGATGATGGCCCAGTCAGAAACAGATGAGAAATGCTGCCGATGTTGTGTGACAGGGTTTGGGAATGTATCATCATGTGATCCGGCTGACTTGTCGGCAGCTGGTTATCTGCATTCTGTCGGTCTTTTGTTCGCCTGCTTGACCTCGTGTAGCCGCCCAGGTTTGCACTCTAAACTTCAGCTCGCTGGTGTCAGTAAGTGCCCCTGTACTGGACAAAGACCCTATCACACCCACTAACCTCTGGCTTTTGTCTTCATAAAGAAAGGGTAGAATCACCATTCATTGCCCAGGTCAAAGGATTCTGGGGTAGTTACAGCTGATGGATCTGCTCCAGCTCTGATTGGCTGTGACGGGAGCATGACACCTTTAGGGAAACGCTAATTTTTGCCCTTTTCCTGGCACAATCCTACGTCGCAGATGAAAGTAACATTTAGCTGGCAAATACTTTTCAATCCGTCTTCATTCAAACAACATTGAAGACACACAAAAGTAACCACGGTTACAACAATGTTGCATGTGAGTTTAGCCTTTTCACATGCAAATGTAATGTTTTCACATATGGTTGGCTGTTTTCACATGTGAACTAAAATTCCAACATGTGAAAAGAAAATAATGTCACATGTGAACTGCGCGTTTTAAGTGATTGGCTTTTTTTCACATATGAATGAAAATTTCCACATGTGAAATTTACGTTTTCACAAACATACGGAAACCAAACCTTGCACAGATAGTCAAATGAGATTCCACCCCACATTTTCACATATTTTTACATGAGATGATTTTATTTTCAGACATTAACATTTAAGTTTGCACGTGAAAACAGCCAATGTAATGGATGAACTGGATTGTTGCAATTGACTTCTTTCAAATATGAATGCAAATTTTCACATAAGAGATTTACATTCTCATTTGGGAACGTATATGTGACGTGCTTTGCTTCAGATGTGCATTTGAATTTTCACATGTGAAAACCTGTAACATTGTCACTGGCCTCCATGCTGCTTCCCAGCGCATGGGTGACGTTGCACACACTACACCAGGAAAAAACAGAGAGCCATACTCGTTTACTGGCAGTGAGGAGTTATTGAGTTTACCCATGTTTAAAAAACATGCATGTACAAGCTAATTTTGGTATGAAAAGGTGTAAAATTAGAATTACTCCGATTGTAAATATCACTGCCTGTTGTCAGGCCTTAACAAAGACAAGGAAGAAGAATAAATGATTTTGATGCGTAGATTTTAGTACTTATTTTAAAACTATAACAGTTGAGTTTGATGAACTGTGGGAGTGCAGCACTAAGTGGGTGGATTTCTAGAGTGGATCCTTCCTCTTCTGGTATCACTGAATGTTTTCAGCCAAAAATCTGTAGTGAGATGAACTCACCAATGTTACAATGTAAACAAACAGCTGATGCTGACAACCGAGCTACCCAGAATGCAGCACAACATGATGCCTGCTCCCAAGCCCTGCCACTTAATGACTCATCTCGTAAAGGTCATAAACATCCAGCATTTACTGCAGGTTTGTATTCAAATGAGCCTCTACACATCGAAACATCAACTGAGCTTTCGTCCTTAAATCCTCCCCTTCCTCCTCCTCTCCTACCCTCATCCCCGCATTCCCCTTCCCTTTCTCCTGCTCGTCCTCATCATTGGTCACCGTAGCAACAACGACGACGAGGACCTGTCTCCAGAGCAGAAGATGGAGCGGGAGAGGGAACGGAGGATGGCCAACAACGCGCGGGAGCGTCTGCGCGTCCGCGACATCAACGAGGCATTCAAGGAGCTGGGCAGGATGGTCCAGCTGCACCTGAAGAGCGACAAACCTCAGACCAAGTTACTGATCCTGCACCAGGCCGTGGCCGTCATCCTCAGTCTGGAGCAACAAGTCCGAGGTCAGTTGTGTATGACACGTCTGACCTTAATTACTAACAATAGAAACCACAGATCCAGACACGAAGGAGCTCAGATCCAAACCAATACTACAAACTCCAGGGTTTTGACAGGTGCCAATATATCTGAGGCTGAGTTTGGGGGAAATATTTCTTATATGCTGCAAAAGATATGTATTTCCATTTGATTGAATGGTGCAACCATATAAAACATGGAGTCTTGGGTTTGGTTCCTGCTGGTTTTGGGGTTCTGAGGGGTAAATCACTGAAAACTGCGTACAGCTTTAATGATGAGCTGGGACAATGTAGTTCTAAAGCATGAAGAAATATTCCTTTATTCTAACTTTAAAGCTACTCAATTGGGAATTGAAGGTGGAAGTCAGGGTTCATTAGGTTCAGTTAGATTTTCAGCTCATGTAGTGCTCGAGGAGCTCCAGGAGAGGGCAGCAGTGACACCTGTTGATTCAACCAGGCTGAAGTTTTTTGGCTTCTTGACTTCAGACTCACCACTGGTTTGGTTATCCAGCACAAAGGAATGCCTCACTGATCATGAATAGAAAGACAGACACAAAATACAAATCACATTAATAACAATCTCTCCTCATCTCTTTCTCCCTCCGTCCAGAGCGAAACCTGAACCCCAAGGCGGCCTGTCTGAAGCGCCGCGAGGAGGAGAAGGTCACCGTGGCATCGGACGGTGCTCCCCTGTCATTGGCCGCCGCGCACCATGCTGCCGCCGCCATGGGCGACGGGTCAAACCCCTTGGGACAAATGTAAAACGCAGCAACATCTCCTCCCCCCCTGAATGGTCAGATTTCACTTATAAACTAATCTGCTGTTGTACCTTTAATTCAAACCAAAGAATCAGAATTTAGAAGCTGGTCCAGAAACTTCAAGCATTCCTCTTATTGATTACATCTCTTGCCATAGGATTTAAAATATCTGGCAAACTGCACAGGTTAACAGTGTGTGTAGCTATTCACATGTTGACTTCCAGTGAATAAATTGGAAAAGGACATTCCTGATTCCGGGATCAAAAGTTATTTCAAAAGAACTTACCATTCGCCCATCAGCTGCCTGTCAGTGTGCCGTCTGTGTACTTTTAACCATTAGAGTTCGAGCCAATAGAACTAC
>CAEMYA010000029.1:2348371-2372590 GCA_903131615.1 Diplodus sargus
AAGGAGCAGGAGTTGCAAAACAAAACCACACAGAAGTTCATATCTACAATTGCTTTACAGTGAAATAAATTCAGGAATGCCTTCTCTTCTTATTTATAACTCCACCGATTTAACACATTAAACTGTGTAGACAGGTCTTAGGAAGTTATACTGTATGTGGAAGAAGCAGTATAAAATTTTGTCTCTGGAGAAAGCTGTAATTAATTTGTAAGTAAATTGCCTCATGTGATGTCTCAGTAGCGAAGTTGCATTATGGGTTATATCAGCTCCTAGTCTTGAAAAGCTGTCCAGTAGTCCAGCATTGCACTCCTGTACACGCAGTTTGCTCCAGAGCCACAAAAGGCTTTATACTATTGTTTTCACATATTCAGTAGAAATCCCAGAGACCCGTACTCACAATTTAATGTGTACAATTGGTGGAGTTACCCTTTAAGGTTTGTGCATTCCCAGCACATGACCCGGACAGCTTTCAGTTCAAAGAGAAGGACCAGAAACACCCAAATATTATGAAATCACTCGTTCATACGCTCCAAGGAAGCACCCTTGATTTTGTGACCCATCGATAAATACGTCTAGCTACACTGATGAAAGCTAAATCTACAATATGAAAGAGGTTTGGCTTGAAACAATCAGAAAAATTAACTACACTTCTACAACTACAGAATGTGGAGAAATCACAGTTTTGGCAGTCCCTACTGGGTCCCCCGAGTCTTTGGCCTGAGATCTCCTCCTCCCAGAGGTCCAAAGCTGCTGTTCTGGTGGTGTCAACAACACCAGTACTCTCTTTGATAACCAGCTTACAGCCGCAGTTTGCAGAAGTTAGCGGTTACGCTGTTGATATGCTGCCCCCCATTTGTTTGGAGTTTGAACAGGTAGTTCTTACATATGGCTCCTTTAAAGCCACTTTGTTTCCTAAAACTGTTGGGTATGGTCTGTTTAATTTGTGACCACCCCAGTTGTGATGTAACATTGTACTGTAGTCCAATGGGGTACAATAAAATTGTGTATGTTACGTACTATTGACCAGACCGTCGTAATGTTGGTGAATATTCATGGTCAACAGAGGTTGAGTGCTAGTGGTTCGGTAGGCCCAGAACTTTTCTTTGGCATTGCCATCAAGACAAAATGTCCACTTGTACGAAAGATCAGACTCAGCCTCGATTGCCGTGGATTACATTTTAGAAACTCTTTGTGCTTTTCTATACAACAGGACAAAGTTCATATTTCTCATCATTTCTCATTATTGTAGGACTTAGCCGTTAAACTAAGCTAATTCATTCTATTTGTATGTGCGCGTGTGCGCGTGTGTGCGTGTGTGCGTGTGTGTGTGTGTGTGTGTGTGTGTGTGTACAATGGGATGTGTAAATCTTCATCCTCCCGTCCTTTGTTTTTCCTCCTCGTCTCTCCAGGTCCAAGGTGCCAGAGTTCATCAAGATGATGAGTGACCACTTCCTCTGACGGCGTTTCCATGACAACCCGGCAATCGATCAAACCCGTTGTTGCTTCAGCCTGACCAATCAGATTCTCTGGAACTTCGGCCTGACCAATCAGATCAGCCTCTCTCTCTCCTCTCGTCTGTCGTCTCTGATCCTCCTCATTACCTTCGCCTCCTTCTTCTGTCGAGAACACGAACTGCAGAGTCACATTAGTCGCTTTCCTCACTTTTGCGTCTCCAGCTGAAGTGGACTGGACGCTACTTTGTGGGGACATTCAAACGGCCGCTGTAACATTGCTGCTACAAAGTGGCAGTCTGTGGGAGCTGTTGACACAAAGTGACAGCAATGGACAAACGTCTTTGGAATCTCATCATCCAAGAAATTCTTCTTCTTGTACTACTTGTTTTATCAGCATTCCCGGTTTTAAAGAACAAAAGGGTTCTATATATAGTATATATATATGAGAAAAGGAAAACATGACAAAAAAACTTTAAAAAGTGCAACTGGACACGGGCAGTGAGGAGGGTACAAGTTGGGGAGGGTTGTTCAGAATGGAGCAAAACATATCACAAAGTGTTAAAGAGATTTTTTTTTTAAAAAGCAACATTGCGCAGCTGTTGTTGAACGCAGCTTCGGCGCGTCTGACGGAATGGCAATCTTAACGCCACACTGTGGATGAAGCTGTGCCTGATCTCCTCTTGGATGCAAACCAGTCAGATAGATACAAGTGGAGAAGCAAAGCAAACCATTTTTTTTTCTTTTAAAGAACAGGAAAGTTCCAGGAAGTATCACGGAAGCAAGCTGCCCACTCACACATCCCCTTACGAGCCGCATACTTTCACCGACTAAATTATAAATGAAAACGAAGACAATATTAGGAATCTGTTCCGACCCTTTTGCAGGATTGATCTGAACAAAAATTTAGCTTGCAAATGCTTTTTGACTATCATAGATGCCTAGAAAGACTTTGGTTAAAGCAAGACAAACAAGGGCAACTCGTTCTTCCCCTTCTAATGCATTCCTTTGCATTTACAATAGATTGTTGGTGTAAAAAAATTAATCTGAACATGTTTATGTGTTTTTATTAGTGTTTTATGCTAATAGCTACAGTGACTTTGTCTAACAACAGGCAGGCAGGAAGTTGTACCAATTGCTATAAAATTTAGTGTGAAAGCTTGGGACAGTTATACCCCAATGACCCGTGTGTATCTACTGAGAGGGAGAGAACACCTAGAGAATCAATCATTGAATCAGTTAATCAATCAATCAGTAAGTGACTTCAGAGGGAATGGACTGTTTAAATAACTGAAGGCAGAGGAGTTACAGAAGGCAGAATCATGCTGTAATTAAAAAAGTGTACTTCTAAATCTAACAGGAGGAAAGACTTTTCTTGACGTCGTCATTTGTAGTGCAGATGCAAAAATGATGAGAGAAAGGAGGAGCTCCG
Organism: Diplodus sargus; assembly: GCA_903131615.1. Classification (NCBI taxonomy): domain Eukaryota; kingdom Metazoa; phylum Chordata; class Actinopteri; order Spariformes; family Sparidae; genus Diplodus; species Diplodus sargus. Next base: position 2,351,255 of record CAEMYA010000029.1, read on the forward strand.
GCAAACATCCCAAATCAAAGTCCTTTGTTAAATATTTGTCAGGATGTGCATAGCAGGCAGAAGTTGAAATGTTGTCCAGGCCTTTGCTGAAGTCGACCGATTGCTGGGTAGATGCTTGAGAGAATGGACAGATGTCAAAACTGTTCCTTAGACGGATGGAGGGTGAGAGGGAAGAGGGCTGGCCTGAGCACTGAAGTGAATTCTATTCCACGTTTAGCACATTCCCCTGCATTGCGATCGCTCTGCTTGACTCAAGTGCTCCCGATATCCTGAAGGCCTGAACTATGACGGTTTTGTGAGTCATGGAAGGGTATGGAGAGAAGCGAGGTTGAAGTAGGGAACAGCCGGAAATAGGACTAACGGAGAATCAGGAGTTCTAAAGTGGTGGCGACACTGCAGGGGGAGCAAGGGAACAATCATCGGGGTGAGGGGTTTATAATTTCCTTCTAGGGGCCAAGCAGCAGTGGTCAAAACATTCCCGTGTTGGATTCATTAGATTCCCTCACTTCCTGGTTTAATATCTGGCTGATCATAACCCTAAAACTCTAACCCCAACCTCAGGCTTCCTTGCCCAGAGTAAAAACCTTGGGGGACTTTCTGATTGACATCTGCTACCATCATTAACTGCTTCAAAATGTCATCGGCTTTCCAATCCTTTGCTTGACGGTGTAGCGTCAGGATCAGGGTTAGTGGCAGCACCATTGCAGCAACTGTGCCAGAGGGTTTTACACTTTGACTGATTTGGCATTAGCATTAGCTATGGTTAGCAGCACATGTATGCATTGGACCCGCAGAATAAAGTGCATATTCTTGTATGTATCTAGAGTCTGGTTCAGCTGCAACGACTGGCCAATAGAAAATTAATCACCAACTGTTTTGATAATCATTTATTTATTTCAGTCATTTTTCGAAGAAAGAAGTTCAGGAGAAGTCAACATTGACTTGGGTGTGTAAGAGGATTGGGAAAGAAAAATCAGAGCAAGGTGGGACTGGCAGAGATAAAAGTCTAGGAACAAATAATCAGAGCAAGATAGGATCTGGGAGAAAACGTTAATGTTATTGGGGTTGCTATGCATTAACGTCAAAAGTAAATGAAATATGTGTAAGAACATCCATTGTGCTGTGGTGTCAATCTGAATGTCCCCAGTTTGAGCCCTCCTTAATTCAGGCCTATGTTGAATCCCCAGTCATGGTGTTGTCTTCTCTGCTGACCCTAGCCTTATGAGCCCTAAACCAGAGCCCTAGCCCCTCTCCCCAGCCTCTTGCCCCAACTAAGCGTTCCCACAGATGCAATTTGAACATTCACAATTCTACCAATGTGCCTTTTTAGAGTTCATATCATTCGAGTTGCCAGAGGAGGACATTTACCTGGTCTTTTAATAGGATGCAAGCTTAGGGAAACCTGTTCTTAGTCGTTAGGTTCTATGCAGTCAGGTTTTTTACCAGACCTGGGAATTTAAAAAAAGCTAAAAAGGAAAAAAAAGTATTTTTTGGATAAAACAACTAAACTGTATTTAATGTACTGTACGCTTATATGTAAGTAGACAGCGTGTTCTGGCTTTGAGCCACTGAGACAGACGCTTGATTTAGCAAGACAAGCCCCCGTCCCAAGTCCCTTCCGTCCCCCCAAGCCCTCCATAACCCCCAACCCTTCTCTTCCAAGCCCCAGCCCTGTTTCCATGGTGAACAACGCGTCTCTTCTTGTATTATAGCTTATCAGCTTTTTATCAATATTTGATCGGCTTGTCCGTAAGCCAATGTAGTCTTCAGTACAAAGTGTGTGGTCGTATGTTGTAAAACAGATTTTCTTTTGTTTTTTCTCTCTCTCTCTCTCTTTTTTAAGAAGAATCTTTTCTCTTATTACTTTTTCTTTGTCTGTTCTGGTTTACATGTCTATTATAGAAAATGTAAAAAAACAAAACAAAAACAAAGACAAAAAAACAACACAATTCGCTATCTGACAGCATTGTTCTCTGTCGGTGGTCATTTTGACGCGGTTAAAATCCTACCCAATCAACAGGAAGGCACGGAAACTGGAAAAGAATCTATTTGAATAAATCAATCTATATATAAATGTACAAAAAATATATACGATATATAAGGAGGGTGCCATTTTCTGTTATTATTTTTTATTTTCTGTCGCAAAGGAGTGTTTGCTTGGGGAGGATTTATTTTCTCAAAGACTGAACTGGCAGAAGTTGGCGAGGCCCCTCAGTGTTATAAATTTTCAACTGACTTTGTTGTGTTCTCTGTTGTTGCCATGACAACACCCTCTGACAAGTATGGCGCCCTGCGCAGGACAAAATGGGACCGGAGTTCCATCAGCTCCATTCACTGCTATCTATCCAAGGCAACAACACACAGATGTTTGTAAATTGTATGCAACAAAATGGCAAACTTTACCATTATTTTGAAATTGTGTATGTAAAAGTTATATTTTTACATGTAGACTGTTGTTATTTTGTGTTTTAGAAATATGTTGTATCGGTTTTTTTGTTAAAAGATGAAAAAGTAAAATTCAGTGTGTGTTGAAAAAATGTGTCACATTGAAAATGTAGTGAGGTCAACAGTTCAGAATCATTTTTCTTTTTCTTTTTTTTATAGTTTTTTTCAACATTATGTTTATTATCTGTGGGGAACATTTCCGAGGGGTTCGTCGGAGGAATCAGAAATCCTAAAAGATATATGATATTTCTTTTATTCTCCATGCCTCATGACATTACCATTTTTAATTGTATTTTTTGCAGAGAAATGTGTAAATAGTCATAAACATTTTCTGTGGGGTTTCTGTGGGGTGAGGACTTGCCAGTAAGAGGTGATGATGATGAACTTGTTTTGATTTATAGTGAGGTTGTATTTGTCCAGTTAGTAGCCAGGTGCCAACTTTAAGTTTCGGTCAGTGGTGCTCAGTACTGTATGTGGTTTTGGTTGCCGACCATCTGAAGTGTAAGTCAAACTACTGTCTTTGCTCGCACCGAGAATCACATGTGACAGAGCCGGCATAAGCCTATTTTTAACCGTCATGTGAAGGATCCATTTAGATTTTTCACGGAAAAAAAATATCCTGGTAAGAAAGTTTTTTTGAAAAAAAATAAAAAATTCCCAAAAACATGTTCTGTAAAATGCTGTTCAGGAAGATGAGAAAAATATATAAATCACAAAAAATAAAATTGGTTTTGTTATGTACCTGAAAAATGTATTTAGGTAACCCCACATTTAAACGATAATTTGTTGCAATAGTACCATTTCAGAAAGACTCTATATTGACCATCATAATAAAAAAATTATATAAGGTAAATTTGTAGTTAATTAATCATTAGTTGATAGTTAATTCACTGTCAAAAAACAATGCAGTGCTTTATAAACCATCTAATATACAATTGTGCAGGTTTGTAGACATCAGCTGCAACCTTACAATGACCATCCAAATAATATTTATAAATGGACTACACGGTATTTATAAAGTATTACAAACATCAATTGAAACTTTACAATAAACAATTGATTAAAACATGGTTTGCAAAGCAAAGCAGTTATTTTACTGATAAAAAAAAAAGAACCTGAAATAACTGTTAACTAAGGTTTAATTAATCATCAGTTTACCTTTAATTACTGATGGGTATAATGAGGTGACAAGAAAATGTGAATGTCATGGGTGGTATAACAAAATCAATGATTTTATTTTTAAACACATAAATTACAATTAAAACTGAACCGAGGCACCCAGAGAGAGTAAACAAATTCAGTTCAGTGTGGTTCTGCGTAGTGGCGTTAGGCCGGCTCTGACTCCAGTGCATTTATTTCCTTCAAGATGGGTTATAAATGTCGATTCAATGAAAGACCCTCAGCACCTGATTCTAGATTAATATATGAACATTTTTGTGAGATTGGAGTGTTGCTATTATAAAAAAAAAGTGGTCAGCAAACAATCTTATCAGCTATTTCCCCAAAAAGATATCAGAACATGTGCAAGGCAGTTTCAGTTGTTTTAAGTGTTTGCCATTAAAATTGAGCTTTTTGTCAAAAGGAAAAAGCTGCTTTGAATCGGACCTAGGTTAAACACTAGGATTGAATCTGTCAGTGTAAGTGCTAAATGTGTTTTTTAAGTAATGTTATTTTTGTGATGCTTCATTTCATATTTTCTCTTTGTTGTATAATCAAGTCATCTCCCGAATTACAGTATCTTCATTTTTATGTTACCCCTGATGTTTCTATTAGCCAAAATGTTAACTTTTTCTTTCTTTTCCCTCCTTGTTGTACATACACACCTCATTTCTCTTTTTCAGTGACTGTGCCATGAGCTTTGTAATCTGTTACTCTGTACCAGTTTTACTGCAATAATGAGTTGAATTCAAAACGGCCACTCCTGTCCTTTGTTTTCCCAACAGTGTTAGAAAACAGGTAACATTTCTCTTTTTTCGCATTTTAGCTATATAAATGAATGGATTACACTTGGGTATACTCCAGACATCAGCACTTACAAACATCAGTAGCACAGCAAACCTGAAATTTGTTACATTTCTATAATAAAACCTTTAATTTGTATTTTTTTCAACACAAAAGAATAAATACATTTAAAAAAGAACATTTTAAAACATTTTATACAAATGACCAGAATAGATGGCAACATGGCACTCCTTTTGCATAAAGTACTTCAACTCCTGTGAAAGGAAATGAACAAAGGAGCCTGTTTTCATGTCTTTAACCTATATATTACAGAAAAATTAAAATTGTATGAATGTCCACTGCCAGAAGAAAAAATATTTAAAACTCCAGCCGACGTTTTATCTTTCTTCTTGCATAGTATTTTACTTAAGGTATTGAATATTTTTGCCATTTCCATATTCATAGACCAGGAGAAATTATTCATACTAAAGAATTATTATTTTTTACGTTGTGCTATCAAAGGTGAACATGAGTTTAGTTACTCAGTTGATAAACTGGAGTTCACTGAAGATTTTAAATCACAGAAGGGGCCTGTGTATTGATGACTGTGTAAAGAGGGAAAGTAGAACTCAGCAAAGAGATTATCATTTTTGACACAATCTCCATTAGATTCCCAATTAATCTGCTTCATGAGGTAATATAAATAATATATAATTCATTTGTTAAATCAAATGCAATCAGTATTTGGTAAAGCTGAAGTCAATTGGGTTTGACATTTTACATGTAAATTAATTCTGGATTATGTTTGGTGAATTCCTGGCGAAATTTTATACCATAAAGCTACAACAAGGGACATTTTTATTTAGTTGATTCTGAGAGTCCCTGTGGACAAAATATGACCATGGTGAAACACAGTCAACAAGTTCAGTGTTGTGTCGTACCACCAGATACAGTTTTATGACTAACCCGGATAAGTCAGAAACCAAATGGTGACAGGCATTAAGAATAACTTCTTCACTAGAGAAATAGGTGCAGGATGTGTTTAGCCTAGCTTTGGACAAAGACTATAAGTGGGAGGAAACTGTTAGCCTATAGAAATACACCTTCAACAACTCAGAGTCCGAGATTAAGTTCTCAAATCTCAAATCTACCAACAGCACGCCGAGCACAAGACTTTTAAAGTGATATATCTCCAACACAAACAAGCTGAAACTACAACATCTCCTTTTAACTATTCAAACAAACCAGTAGGAATATGTAGGAGTGTTTATTTGTGATTTTGGTGAACTGACCATTGAAGTTATGCTGAGGACAGACAGCTATTGTACAGTTTCTTTGAATAGTTCAGAATTTTATTCCATCCAACTTGGTGACATTTGTGGATTTAAGAGTCATAATTTAAATCAAGGTCAATCAACAACAACCTGCACAGCTGCATCCGTCTCAGCCGTGCTTGTTAATATTTTTGTGGCTATTTTTCCGCCGTCACAACAAGATAACACAACACATTCTTATACCTACACGACTGAATAAGTTGGTTGCAAATGAGTCCCGAAGCAACATGAATGTTGTCATGCTGTATCTTTGTGTGGTGGTTGACTTTTGGTTAGGTGCAGGCAACAAAATGACTTGGCTAGGTTTAGGAAACAATCTGGTTGGTGTTAAAATAACTATGTTACATATAGCTCAAGTACGTGTGTGTTAGGTATGTAAATTATGTTTTGTTTGCAGACAGGACACAAACAGCTCTCTTCTAAATGCAGACTTTGTGGCTGTACACCATGTCACTTGACTTCCTCCTTTGCAGCCACAAGAGAAAAGTAAACATGGGTCGTAATAAGCTTCTTTAACAGTCAACCTTTACAGTCTTTTTTCTGATGAGGACGGGCTGACACAACATTCACGTCGATAAACTCACCCATAAAGTTCTATTTGGTCAATGTTTTTTATTTCTCCAAGTAACCATCGGTGAGAACAACAGCAGATCTGTTTTAATCAACAAACCAATCATATGTCGGCAGTGATTCAGAGGTCAGGAACTGGGATCTGATTCACTTCATTTGAGAGTCCAGAAAAGTAAAAATGATTTTTCATTCATCAGAAATACCAGAAAACAATTAATTGAAACATTAAAGAAAAAAAATCCCCATTTTATACAGTAGACTGGACTCACACAGTAGTTTCCATTAACAGTATGAAGAACAAGCATAAATAAACAGTTGACTGACATGATGTTGACTCATTTGCTAATTCAGTTTGTCATATTCTCTCATTAAGTTTTAGGCTTAGTCATTTTCAAAGACTTGCTTCATTTATAACCATTACATGAAGGCTGAGATATATAAACTGTGGCCTTTTTCTTTCTTCTTGTTCCTTGTCATGCAGTAAAGTTGAAAAGACGGAAAAGAAAAAGGAGCATAAAGCAGAATTTCCCTGTGATCAGTGCCTGGGCTTTTTGTCAAAGCTTACTTTGTCTCTTCTGCTACGGAGCAGACTCAGTGAACCTGATTATTGGAGCCAAAATTTAAACTGAGTCAATCATGAATTAAAACAAATTGGGCTTGTTTTTGTTGGGAAAATCCTTTAATAAGAAACAAAAGGAAAAAATAAAAATCGCATAGCTGTATAAAAACAGAAAATGTACAATAAAATACAACTTGTCAAGTCTTTGGAGACGTTCAAAAGTGAATGATAAAAATAATGTGTTACTTTATTTTATTATACTTTAAGACGTTTCATTTGAACCATGTGTTACTGATGATGGGCCTGTGTGGTTGTGTGTGTGTGTGTGATGGGTCACAGATACAAAATTTCAGAAAAAATGACAATGATAAGACATACAAAAATACAGCAGATACACTTTTTCCTTGTATGTGGCCGTGTGCCTCAAATCGTTTTTTGTCTTTTGGTGCATGTGTTCTCTTCAACACCTAATTAGTTCTGATTAACGTTGTATTATTTGACTTTGCTTTTTTAAGGTTATGTAATTATTATTGTCCTTATGGTTGCTGGTATTGTTGTTGATGCTGTTATTATTACACTCTGTTTTTTTTTTTTATTCCAGATCAGTGGAGATGTTGGAGAACAGGTTTCATTTTGATTTTTCTGTGCAGATGGTTCTATCCTTCCTCGTACCAGCCCAACAACCGGCCGTTCGCTGCCTGTTGGTTCTCATCTTGTAGTGATTCAATGAGGTTCATGTTCATGATGGTTCTGTAGCAATAAATGTGCCATTTTTATAATGCAGCGCTTTGAACGGCTCTTTCTTCTTGTTCTTTTCTGCGTGCAGGGGAAAATGACATCCAGCGCACATCGGTGGATGTTTGAGTAAATCTTTCAATAACGCTCAGTTCAACAAAACACATGATGAATTCAGACACAGTAAAAGGATATGCATTTTTATATATTACATAAGATTTTCTTTCTCTCTTTTCCAAGAGTGAACTTATGAAACTTAAGTGAAACGATATGAAAGGATATTACCACAAATTCTCAGTAAGAGTCAGCAATGCATGTTTTATTTAATTTTTTTGTTTATGTTGCAAAATAAATCAAATCTGACCATTGTATTATTATATCATTATACATGGAATTGTAAGAGTATTGGATTACAGTGCTTGATGCATGTTGATCTCATGGGACGGTGAATAGCACACCAGTTTTGAGAAAACATTGTTTGCGTGGCTTTAAACACGTCCTTTAATGCCATCTGCATTTTACGAGTTTTGGCCGGCAAAGAAAGGAGAAAGAGGTCAGGTGATTTTTAAAAAAAAAAATTTGTCATGTGACCTTTGTATCCATGGTAACCATTATAAATCATGGTCATGGTTTGGGTAAGAAGCACAAGATGACTTACTTTACACTATGTTACAACAAATCAGACATTCCAGCATGTTAAATCACCATCATCTAGTAGCACAATATATCAGCACATGAACAGGGGACCATCATCCAACTCAATAGCACTCCCCCGAATAAAAACATACCAGGGAATAAAAAGAACAGATCCACAAATACAGCCCCTAGACACAGGCACAGGACACAATATCCACATCAAGTCCAAACCAAACAAACCAAACCAAACAAATCAAACAGAACATTGCAGCATCCACTGGTGCCAAACTCTATATTTGATCCAGCTCATAAGTCAAATGTCTTCAGTCCAAAAGAGAGGTATTTATTTATTATGTTATTGTCCTCCTTCTGCCCAATGCTTTGGAGACATATCAGTGGTTGTTGAGAAAACAATGATCACCTGCGAAACCCATTTTCAATGTGGTTTGGTGTGTTCACTTCTTATCTGTGGTGGTGCCTGTGTACGGTTAGCTCTCTACTAGTGTTTTATCTATACTCATCTATCTTCCTGCATCCTCCATCAAATGCACAGTTTATGGAACAACAGCGAGAGAAGAGACTTTTGTTCCTTCAGTTTATCCTGCAGACGGCATTTCTCCCCCACCCAGGGCGGTACAGGTTCTGGCCTCTAATGCTCCTATTCGCAGTTAATGCTATGGATTACACAGCGATTGTGGTACATATTTCTGACGATGTTCAGTTGGCTGTGCAGTGATTCCTCCCTCTCGGAGGTGGGCAATTGTCGCACACCTGTGTATACGCACCATTACCCCTCTGGTAAAACAATGTAGGCTATGTTGTCCCCATGTCTGTGTTTTCCATGGACGCTCCAGTTCTCTACCACAATCCAAAGACATGCAGGTGAGTTGAAGATTCAAAATGTCCTGTTTTGTGTGAATGGGAGTGTGAGGCTGTGAAAACAGGTTGTTTGTCCGTGTATCAGTCCTGCGATAGACTGGAAACCTGTCTAGGTTGTAGCACTGGGGGCCAAACACATTAATAAACAGACAAATTATTTTGGCTTTAATTAAGACTTTAAATCTCTGTTTGAATGGATTCATATTAGCTATCCAGTGTTTTAGCAGTGATGAATATTGTCTTAAATCCCCTGTAATCTGGCACAATAGACACCACAAACGTTTTGTTTCTATGGCTCACAGACTAAATTAAGTCCTTACGCGACACTAATCCCATATGTTTACCTGCTTTATGTTACCAGCCTGCTGTAACAAGCCTGGACCGGTTACACATCACGTCATGAGAATGGAGGTGCTGGTTCTTTGACAGAAGGGATTGCCTCCTGAGCTGAGCCCATGATGACTCCTCTTTTTGACTCATCAAGGTGGGTTGATCTGTTCCTGGCTACAGGCTACATGGATGACGTCTGCTTGTGAATATTTTCATAACATGTTTTTATGTGCTGACTGCTCCATCACTTACAAACTCCATGTTCCACTTGCTTGGTTGCCAGCACCTCCGGCTCTACAGTAGTTTTTTTTTCACACTGATGTCAGTTTACTTGATGTTGGAAAAGTGGTTTAGACATCAGTCTAAAAGTCCAGTGACATACCTTTTGTTTTCTATGTAAACCAATACACCTCCGGTGGTCAACCACTGTCCAGTTTCAAATGTGCTGACACAGGTCCTGATGGAAGTCTTGTAGCAGCTGATGGTGACTGACATCTGTTCTATTGCTCTAACATCATACTGTAGCTTTATATGCAGTTGACCGCTTGATTGTAACTAGAAGCCTTAAGCTTTGGGTAGGCATATCCAAACTCATTCCCAGGTTATGACATACTATCAACATTTTGCTCCACCGCTCGGCTTCTCATACAGACACACAAGGTACCCTTCATCATCAGTATTAGACTGTTAGAAAGGCATTTTGTGGTTTACATTGAGAAGCGGTCAAAGTTGGTTAGGTCAAAGTATCAAAACTCCTTGTTAGGTTTAGAAAAAGATCAGGGTTTGAGTTAAAATAAATATATTACATTATGTTCCATAAATTGTCTGACCATCCATCACTCCCAACCTCCTCCAGACATCAACACATTTCCACAGAATTTAGATGGGAGGATAGGTCTCAGCCCAGATTGGACCCCATTAAACTTTGGTGCCAATAGAAATGAATACCGTCCTTTCTAGGATTTTCTTCTTACTTACTTACCTACTTACATTGCAAGACAGGGTGTTTTTTAACATCTTTGTTCATTTTTCAGGGAACAACGAGTGGATCATGATGAAAAAAACCTTCCGTATTAAGGTAAATTGTATCTATGAGTGAGTTTAAACAGATCCAAGCATATTTGAATATGTTTTATCAGATATTGGATTAGGCTTGGTCAAATTAAAGAGGCCTTGGTGGGGGCATGTGTTCTACTGAGGGCCGTTGAATGTGAAAAATTGTAATTGCAATAGGCCCTAAATAATATTCAACAACATACTCATACAAAAAAATGCATAGGCCATAGAGGTTCTAAAACTTTTTTTTTGTTTTTATTATCACTGAAGTCTTTGGGGCTGTCTGTCAGCTGCTTATATCACCTTGCAGTCTCATGTCCTCACAGGCATGGTAATTATGACTGAGGTCTACAGGTTAGGCATTCAGAGTCAGCTCAGGTTTCGAGGGATTACAAGTCACGATTAGTTGAGAGCTTGAAGTGCAGATTTGTACTGAGGCGTGACACCCTACTTCTGTTTTTACAGAGGAAAAAAAAAAAGACCCAAATAAATCACTGACAGCTGGAGGTCTGACCTTGTCTCCCTCGTAAACACTGACCAGAGCTCTGCTGCTTTTTCTTCCGACACGTTTGTTTCCAGCGCTGTTGGAACATTTTTTGAATTTTTTTTCACCTGATCCTGGCAGAGGTAGTTTGTCACACATCATCAGGTGTGGCTGCTGGATGTTTTCCATCATGGAGAAACTGATGTCATTGTATTTCTTTCGGCATATTTCTTTGGCTGTCCTGATACTCTCTGGGCTAAATAGATGTTATCAGGCACACACAATATTAATGTGGCATCATGTTAAAGATTAGAAAGATCAGGCCAAACAGCCCGGTTGAGGTTTATGGAAACATACTAAGTAATATCATTCATATAGATTATTATGTGGCTCCCGGCTTTGCGATCAGTTTTAACACAGGTGATTTGAAGCCACATGTACAGAAGTCAAAATCTCCCCAGTTGCATTTAGATCAGCATCAGCGGAGACAATCTGCAATATTTCATCTCACCTGCTTTTTGTCTCATAATGTAACAATACTAATGTATTTGCCTTTGACCTTTACAAGAACAACCGGTCTCCGTACTGTGATACTGATTTTCTGCAAGCTCCCCTGCAGATAAGAGTAAACCCAGAACAAACCACTTCTCTGACCCTGCTGATTTACAGTCACAGTTCCCTCATATGTGTTTCCTGATAGTATTTTTGTCCTGGTACATTGCTGAATGGCGTATTTTGCAATGCTCGTGTTAGTCTTAGGATTATGCTTTTGTGTCTGTCATCATTCCTGAGAAATGTGCTTTCATCAGAGACACCTGGTTAAATAAAGGCTGAAGTCAGAAAATCCCTCCAGGGAGGGGTCAGTTCAGTTTGAATGCGTCTATCTCTCCATGCTACCCTGGCTTTAGGGACGACAGTGTCAGCATGTCGGTAGGTCCACTGCATCAGTCTGCAATATCTTGAAAGCTTTTTGATGGATTGATGTGATTTTGTGTGCAGCCATTCAAGGTCCCCAGAGAATGAATCCTACAGAGTGACCTCACTTTTCCCTTAGCACCACAGTGACGCTAACATTTGTTGTTCAGAGTTTAAGATCCTGACAACATTTTCCTTGAAATTACCGCAGATTTTATTAATTTTTTTACATCTCCAGACAACACACTCAGTTACCTTGGGTGATCCTCTGACTTTACCACTAGCGCCTCCATGAAGGTGACTTTTTGGTACTTTATCAAACTAACTCAACAACTATTGAATGGTTTGCGGTGGAATTTGGTGCAAGCATAAATTCACCCCAGAGGATGAATCACAATAATCCCCTGACTTTTTATATTGTGTCTAATACGTTGGTTTACTTGCAAAATGAATGACATTCCCATCATCCTCATCTGTATTTTGTGTTGAGTGCCATCGAGGGAAATATTCAGACCATGCTCACATGCTAACCAACACAGTCCATCCATCCATCCATCCTTTATCTACAAACCACTTGTGTTTTGTGGGGTTGTGGGGGGCTGGAGCCAATCCCAGCTGACATTAGGCACGACATTGATGGGGAGACTTTCACAGCCACAGGCAATTACCTGCATGCCTTTGGATTGTCTGCGGAAGCTGGAGATCCTAAAGGAAACCCACGCATGGAGCGAACATTCAAATTCCACACAGAAAGGCCCCCGCCGACTGACAGGTTCAGACCCAGTCGCTGTGAGGCATCAGCGCTAACCACAGCACCTCAGCCAACACGACAGACTAGAGGAGGAAGCTCCTCTTCCAGTGGAAAAAGACTCCATCTTTCCAGACATACATTCTATTACAGATGGACAAACCAGCCAGGTGAGAAATGACACGCATAAGCACTCCAGACCGGATTAAAATCACTGAGCAGGGCAGGTGATCTTAGAATCACTTTTATACTCCAGAAAGAAACCCAGTCCAATTGGGATTTCTGTCTTGTTTGCTCGCCTGTTGGTATTTTTATCACTCCAGAGTAGATTTTGAATTTACAGAATCTGTCTCACTTCAGAAATGTAACATCTTCTGGCACTCTTAAGAGTTAAAGAAAGCTGGATGTCATTCCAACTGTTAAAAATGATTTTATTGTCACAAGAAAGAAAGAAAGAAAGAAAGAAAGAAAGAAAGAAACTTACAGAGCAACATGAACAAGAGAAGCAACTAATGACAAAAACAAGTCCAAACAATCAAGAAATACTTTTGAAAATAATGCTGACTTACAGTTTAGCTTGAATTACTGAGAAAGTCTCTGATATCTTACGTAAGGTGCTGTAGCAGTGTGAGTTATCAGTGCGTGAGTAAAGGTTGTGTCACCGGGACGCTCCCATCTGCAGCATGTTCCTCTCTGAACTGCAGTCACACCCTGAGCGGCCAAGTACACAACAAGTGCTGTGTGATTCACATCCATGGAGGCGAGAACAGATGTGTGAGATGATGAAATTAAGTCACTAACATAGAGCTTTCCCTTTCACACCCCCCAACACACACACACACACACACACACACACACACACACACACACACACACACACACACACACACACACACACACACACACAACTTTTCACTGAAGCTGTACTTTTACCATGAGTCAAATATTTCACATGAAGACTTAATGGCTTCCAGTCCATCAGATGGAAGTATTCTAAATGTCTTGTGCATCATTCAGCCTACATATTTGGAAAGTCGGGAAACTTAAGGATCTGAACAAGACTTTAAAAGAAAGTTTGGCTGCAGAGCATGACTTCCTGATGACACACACACACACACACACCATTTAGAGACCGTGTTCATCATCATGATACAACAGACAAACATCTGTCCCTTTAATTTGTAAACTAAATCTTTTCAGATGATAATTAAAGAAGGGTACATTTTTGTATCAGCTGAACGTAGGAAGTCAATCACTTTGTCATATTTTTTTCCAGTTGGAAGTCTGCAGTGGGAAATAGACAGTGACTGTAACCACTGGCAGTAGCAGAGTGAATGCTTTGCTCCCCTTTACTCACTTTACTAACCCTAACCCACAAAGCAAGACATCATAGTTAATGTCGTAATGGTGTAAAAAGTCATGCGGAGTGTTGTGGAATCAACATATTTTTTTTAAGTTTTTATCTATTTCAAGTTGATTAAAAAAATAAAAATAAACTTAAGACCACTTCAGAGCATACAGTAAAATCACAGGTTGAAGGTGGAAGTCTTTTGAATCAGAATGATGAGTCAGATGAATGTACAGCTGTCAGAAATATGTTTCTAAAGAAACACGATCAGCATATCAACAAGACTTCCCAGCATGCACTATCTGAGAGTTAAAGATATCCTGAGACTCCTCTTCGTCATAGTTTGAAAGAAACAGTTGTGATGGAAACTTGCTATGTCTATAATTCATGATAAGAAAAGTCATGATTACTTTTTTTTCACAGTCATGATAAAAATGCTCATCATGATGAAGTAAGTATGTACTGAATTCAGTCTAAACCCGCCCCTCACACTTTCATTCCTTTGATACTTATTCAGAGCAATGATACACACAATCATCGTACCGAGGCTGGAACAAATAGAAACACCTCCAGAAAAGAAAAGCTGACATTTCAGAGGGTAGGTTAACCACTGATTTATTTCATCAACATGTTCATTATAGATCATTCTGCGACTTTGTGTAGGAAAGGCTCCTGCTGGCAGAAATCAGGCAGACTTCCCCCATCATTAACCTGTTCTACATTTAAGTGTGCGCTATTTTCTGGAGTCATTTCTTCACCAAAAGTCATACCACATGGATAGGTTGGGTTTTAAGTGTTCTCAGTGCTTCTCACAGTGACTCCAGTATAGCTGTCGCCACAGTCTGGCCCCAGAGCAAGATTCAGTGACTTATTGACCCGCCCTTCTTTTTTAGGTTCTGATAGGTTCTATCAATATTTATTGATTTAAATGTTATAAAAATGTACAAAGTCGGCATCACTATAGAAACATAGACAACTATTAAGTTCCTGTAGGAATGGAATCATGATGTGTGATGAAGCAACTCAGAACACTTAAAGTCACCACAAATATCATTTTTTTGTGGGCTTTAAATGCAAAATGAGTTCGATAAAGCTAACTACAACAATTGATCTGTAAGACTTTCTTTTCCTTTGGAGGATGAAACCCTCATCCCATGTGGACCGTGAAAAAAAACCCAATAGTAACAATGTCCCTAAAGTCTTCTAACATAGACTGTTTCCTAAAACCACTGCTGTGCTGCTTCTGTCCACACCCATCAGGCTCACAGGCAGGCGTGTACATTGGTTTGTACATGCTGAAGTTCCGCGTGCTGCAATTCCATCAGCTCAGATAGAGACAAAGATTTCCTAAACCTTCCTCAGGTGAGTGTGACCTGCCTGTAAGCTGATACTGACACTTTCAAGACAGCTCATTTAGATTCAAATGTATTCATAAAACTATTTTCACAGACAGGTTTGTCTCAGCAAAGTGCTTTGTACAGAACAACAATAGACATGAATGGGATATTAATCAGTGCCATTGTGTTGTGCATGTGTGTGAGTTCATAGTATTAGCAGCTAAATGGGTGTGTTCTGAGCTGCAGCACAGTGGAATGTGAGGCGTGGCTGTCACTGTTGCCCAACACAAAGCGCCTCAGCGTTCAGTCCGACACCTATAGCAACCAGCGCTGTTTAAGCAACAGTCAGAGAAGCCAACCTCAACTGTAAGCTGTCACTTTATGCGCAGGTGTGTTCACACTCTCCTGGAATGGCTCTCCTCACCCTGTTTTAGATTTACAGCATGTGTTCAGATATCAGCCTGACCTACAATGGTGAACGAAAGCCCTGGTCGTTGGTTACAAATCACTTAAAAGTGTGTTTCACTTGTTAGTTGTAACTGTCTCCCCAGGAGGATGTGTGTGAGCTCCACTGTGCAGAATGGCCACCGCGGAGTTTGTTTTCATGTTCATCTCCTGAAGGATCTCTGTTTAAGGAGAGAACCCACAAGTACACATTTATGTGACATGACGAGAAGTTTGGAAACCAGCATGATCCCATATACAACTTGCAAACTTACGAAGTGTGGAACGGGAATCTCCTGTGAACGGATGCTGAGAATGAACTTCAGTATATAGAGTTTATTTTTTCAGCAGGAGGATAGACGGAGTGGATGCATTTTTAACCTTTAACCTCTGTGAAAAAGACAACAACATTTTAAACTCAGATTATTATTCAAAGCTGAGTATTTCCTTATTTTTGACTTTATAGGATCTTCATCGACTGATTTACTTATTCCTAAACAAACACATTAAAACGGTCTCTCTTAATTTCCATAACTGAATAAACTGACCTTCAAAGACAACAACACAATTTCATACTGATTTACTTTGCTAATATGTGACGGACCCTGCCACCTTTCCAGCTCTATACTGTTCTGGAGGCCAAAATTTAAACAAATCTTGTTTGTTCACTTATGGAAAGGTGCAATATCTTTGAGTTCATATTATCATTCCATACATGACATAAATTGACTTACGTAGCTAAGTTGAAATAAGTCACTGTCGACTTCTGGTGTCATATGGGACATGAACAGCTGTCTCCATGGTGAATGTCCTGAGTTTGACCCATCCATCCTCCCCAAACTCCAACCCACGCAGACTTTGTTGCTCCTTCTATGACGTCATCTGACGTCCTCCTTTGCTCCAGTCTTAAGTACCACACTCTCAACCACAATGAATGTAAATGTGAATCATCGTATGCTGTTTGTGTTATAAAGTTATAAAGGTCATAAACCAAAGTACTGTTCACAGTATTACGAATCAAATTCAGCCCAATGAAAGGTCAGTGGATGATCACAGTTAATCCTGAAGGGGGCGGGGCTCCGGGGTGAGCATGTCTGCACCTGAATTCATTTTTTGGAATTACTAAGAAATGTCTTGATTATTTCCTTTCCATAAATGATGAAGATATGTTTCAGTAAAAGTGGTTTTAAGCTGCCAATCGGAACACAGACTCAGTGGTTCAAAGTTTAACATATTATGGGAAAAATAATACAGTTTAGATAGATAGATAGATAGATAGATAGATAGATAGATAGATAGATAGATAGATGATTCAGCATTCCAAGCTTCAGTTTCTCAATAAGGATCATCAGTGACATCAGATGTGAGAACGCAAAACGCCACATGGGAGGCGAACATTCCTGAAATAGTTCCAACAGTAGCATTTTGGTGAAAGACTGGCACACTGCATCTCCAAACATGGTGAGAGAGAGACAGAGAGAGAGAGAGACAGAGAGAGAGAGAGAGAGCTTCACATGCTTTTCAAACTTTCTTGGACTTCCGCCCCTGAAGTAAACTTTCCTCCTCTCCTCTCCTCGCCTCCCTGCCTGCCTGCCCTTCAGCCCAGACAGGAGGCGCAGGCGGACAGGTAAAGCGACAACTATTTCAGCGTACGTCAGCGGCGTCAGGTGTATGTGGGACCCGCCCACGAGGCAAACCCCTGTCAGGCAGGACGAGACAGCCTGTCAGTCTCAGCAGAGCCGCGCAGAGAGGAGCAGGGAGCGTTGACAGGTAAGAGGCTGATGATTTACCTGGCTGGATTTTAACCCGACTGCACTTGTCGCCACTGACGCCGTCAGGGACTCTGGAGCTTACGTTAGTGCGTCTCTCGGAGCTGGAGTTAATCTGATCCAAGTCAGTCTGGAGTGACTGTTAGTTTGGCTGAAAGGTTTTTTAAAGGGGCAGCAGCTGAGCAGACACCTGCAGAGCTAAGTGTCTCACCACAGTGTGTAGGTCACTTAGTTTATAGAAAGACTAATGCAGATAAGAACACAGAGGAATGTAAATGATTGTTTAGACAGCACTGACAGTAACTAAGGACATCAGAGCCGGTTCAACAAAGCTAGTGTTCACATTACTGGTGAGTGCAGCAGTATACTGTCCACAGGGGAAGATTAGTATCAGTCTGACTGGACAGAACAAAGTTATGTGGCTAAACCGACAACAAGCAAAGCAGATCTGTCCAGTGATGGAGGGGAGCTCAAGATGTTAACTCGAGTACAAATGTGTTCCTTACATGGGTATTTTCATTTCCTGCCAAATGATACTCCCACTCAACCACATTTCTGAGGCAAATGTTGCTCCTTTACCCCGCTACATTTCTCTGACAGCTCCAGTTACTAGTTACTTTGCAGACTGCGTCAGAGCATCAGAGCCACCGTAGCACATTTTCGAATTCATTTGTTTCATCGACAGTCTGGTAAGATAATCAGTAATCAGAAATCAGGTCCTCATGTAGTACCTAAATAATAGGTCTGTCAAGATATCAGTGTTTATCTCACAGCACGATTATCGCAGGGGGTTAATAAAACAAGATAACAATATTAGTGCAGTATCAAGTGTCTAACTCTGGTCTGTCTGCTCTATGATAGTCACTGACTCGCCAGGTACTGCACCCCTAGCGTATATAAATACTGCGTATAAATTAGTTTTACTTGTACTGTTGATACTTGAGTACATTTACTTTACTGTACAGATACTTTAAGACTTTTACTCAAATTATATTTTAACACAACATCTTCACTTTTATGTAAGTATGACGTTCGGGTGCTTTATACAGCAGCTGTGTGTCTGGGCTGTGGTCCTGGTTTTGGTCCCAGGGTTCCAGTGTAAGGAAATATTAATGCTTCAGCATTTAGGGACATTTTAGACAAGAGGGTGTTTCCAACTTTTAAAGAAAGGGTTTTCACCAGTTTGGGGTGGAAGAACCAGACTGGCTCGCACAGACCTATGCCCCATCCAACAGCTTCGGATGTGAGGGGTCTTGAGATCACTTAGACCTTGACTGAAATCAGGGTCCGCATACTTTTAGCCATGTGGAGTAGCACCACAGATTGACTCTAAGTCATTAAATGAATATCACAGGAATATGGTAGTCTATCTCTAGGTGGAATCATCCCATCAAAACTAAATAACTTCCCATAAAGCACTTCAGAAATATGACTGTTGTAATTTCTTGTCATCCCCACCCAGTTGTTGCAGTCGATGCAGATGTTTTCACTCACTATTGTTTAAGCTTTAATCCTCCCGACTGAAACACAAACAAATCTGCGCAGGACGAAACGTGCGGCAATCAAATAACCGCTGATAATCAAACTCCTGCGATGATGAAACACAGCTTTCTTGTGTTTGCCACTCTGAGCTCGGTCCAAGGGCGCGTCCGACTGTACTCTGCACTGTGCTCCGATAAGAGGGCCGCAGAAAGGAGACGTTATCTTTATTCCAGCTGGGCGGAGGGCCGTAATGTCATTTACACCGGCTCCGCATGCAGCCACAGTGTCAGTCATTAGTAGATTATAACAATAACACTACCTGACAAGACCATGTTTGTGTGCACCTCTAACCTCGACAGGGTTACAGCTCTAATGCGTTTGGACAGAACAGCGAGTGGGGTAACTGTTCGCTGACGGTGACAGTCTGCATTAATTCTCTGGAGATGATGTTTTGTAACTGCGACCTGCATCCTGAGACATTTTCCCTCTTCCGCTAAATGATGTATGTTCACATAATAGCGGTGGAGTCAGACATCCTGGGCGCAGGATTTGGCTGCCAAGCAGCAGCACTATTTTGATTGCTTCCCGGGAAAATCCAGAAGACGTGATGTGGTTTCCAGTCAGTCGTGACGTGAAAATGCGGAAACCTTGGAACTGTTATTGCCCCATTAATCACTTTTTTAGAATATAAACAATGAATCAAATTACTTGTGAGAGAGGTAGTAACTTAAAAACTGCCACCTGAGACTGACCCATTCTCAATGTTTGGAGCCGTTGCTCATATAAGGGACGATATACACATGTTTTGCAATGATCCCTCAAAGACATGCAACTGATGCAGGATGATAAACCTCTTCTTCTGCATTGTAATCAAACTACCACTTCAAACCGATACATTTGAAAATGTTTCTCCATTGTGGCCTTAGCTCCTGCTTCTAACACTGGAACCAGAGTTTTAGTTGAACGCCCCAAATGGATCAATTCAATGACGATTCATGTCGAAGTGTTGGAAAGAAATAGAGTGCCTGCCCCGTGCTTCAAATACTGCACATGAAAACAGTGTTGTGGACTTGTTGAGGTGTGCATCAGGTGGGCTGACTGTCCCTGTGCTGCCCTCCTGCATCCTGCATGTATAACAGTGTCGTGACGCTGTTGTCCTCGCTGACTTCTAAAGCAAACACAGGAGTCAGTCATGCATGTCGAAGTGCTTTCCCAAGGCGAAGGAATGCCGAAACCCCCGGCTTAAAATCAGCTGTTAGCATCTCGGCCTCTTCTCTTTCTTTGTTCCTCCACTTTATCTTAGCGTCCATCTTCTTCTGCTCTAGTTGTCTGTTTCTCCATCTCACTTTCTCACTCTCTCCTTCTCTTTGTCTTCTAGCGTGTCCCCTGATTGTCACTTCTCCTCCCTGTTTTTGTATTGTGCCTGCCCCCTTTTTTTAAAACTTGTCTGTTTTGCTCCCTGTAATTTCCCCTTGCAACTGAACAATTTGCGATTTGTATAATTCATATTGATTATTTATATCTCGTTGTTTGATAGTACTGATTTACCTCAATCACACGAGGCTGATCTCCTATATCTCAGAGTCTACGTTCTGCCACACCTGCTTGAAACCTGCTGCATGACCTCCGGCTCCTTTGCAGTGATTTATTAGTCCTAATCATTTACACCTGACACTGGCTGTAAAAATCATCTGGTCTGCACAGAAAAGCGTCAAAAATGTTTTCCTCCACGCGGCAGCAGCCAGGAGGAGTCATGCGTTTTGTGTTTGTTTTTGTGTATGAGTGTGTGATCCGTCTGTCCTCGCACACGACTGGCCCAGTCAGCCCACTGTCTTTGTGAACATTTGTGACTTTACGCGGGAATTTTTGGAGGAAAAATCTTTTTTATTGACTGCTGCCATTGACTGCTGACTCCTCACTCTTGCGGAGTGAGCACATTTCCTCATACATCTCTTTCACTTTTACCCTGATCACTCTCACCCATTTTCTCTTCATCTCCTCGCATATCTTGCATTTCCCACGGTCATTGACGTCTCTCCTCCCTGTCACTCTTTCAAATAATCTTAATCTGCCAGGACAGCAAATGTTACATTCTGACGGCGGACAGTGTCCGTCGGTGTATCTGTTCATATTCATCCACTGACACACACCCTCCCGCTCTCCCTCCCTCTTTCTCTCTCTTTAATGTGTTTTAATGGGACTGCATTCTTTGCCTTGACTCCGGCCCAGTTAACCAACCAGACCGACGAGAAAACATGACTGCTCTCTCTCTCTCGCCCAGCACACACCCACTACCCTCTCTCTCTCTCCCTCTCTCTCTCTCT
>CAEMYA010000029.1:2372598-2386567 GCA_903131615.1 Diplodus sargus
TCTCTCTCTCTCTCTCTCTCTCTCTCTTTCACCTCCCCACTGTCTCTCACACACTTACCAATAGAGACATGTAATAAGTGTGAGTGATAATGTATGGGAATGGATAGGGTATTTCCCTCTTAGGCCTGTGACTCACTGACTTTTTTTCAAAATCGCTGAACTAGCTAAGCGAAGCTAGCGAACTAACCGCTAACTTACAAAAACATCCGGGAACATGCTGTCCCTGGTCAGTCGCAATAGCACAGAGAGTCTCTCTCTGTTTCATCTTTGACATCATTTCATCAGCTAAAGAGTCACTGAAGGGGTCAAAATCTCTCTCAGCTAACAAGCGTGCTAGCTGATGGTGAAACAAGGGCTGGGTTGCACCAGCTAGTCGTAAATCATAAAAAGTTTGCGTGTTAAGTCTTTCATCAGTTCTTAGTAAGTGCTAGTTTCAGACAGAATCAGATTGCAGTGGTATTTAAGAATGTCCCAGCTTGTAGGCCACACAGGATACTTTTGTAGAGCATGGCGGGTTGCGTTGCTGAGCTGCTCACTCGCATGTTTGTGGTCACATTTGCAGTGTGGCTGTGCTATCTGTTTACATGGAGTTTGCCATAATTACAAATGATATGGTGACCCCCCCCCACCCCCCCGTATTAAGAGCAAAAAAAGAGGGAGGGGGAGACAGAAAATCACCTGTAGTGTGTATTCGCTACATCTCTGTGACATATTCTGCAGATACAGACATGAAAACTGTAGTGAAATGCTGGTATGATGGTAAGTTTTTAGTCAAGAACCACAAGATAGGCGAGGCTCCAGATCTCTGGATGAAGCGCCCCCTGCAGCCTCGCTTGACACATGCCAGCGAAGTCTTACACATCAGTCTTAATGGATCATATATTAGCACTAATGTTAGTTCTGTCAGCTAATTCTGTTACCAGTATACAGTAACACTTTGAAGATAACATATGTGATGCAACCCATTCTAACTTAGTTTGTAAATCTCCACTAAAGACCTGCATCATAACTAGGTTAATTTTAAACTTTGGGACACATGATGTACTGTTTCCGGGGTTACATGCATTTTTCTGTAGCCAGCATTTTCCCTTGTAAAACTATAACATGGTGTCTTAAAAGCAGCGGTTCTCCCATGGATATATGAAGGAAAACTGGTTAAAATTCAAAGCCAGTCAACACTTAGAGAGAAGAATCTAGAATGCTGATTAAAAATCAACTTGAGGAAGAGAGAAAACGAGAATTACACAATTCATACGAAGCAACACGAGGATATTAAAAATCGGTGCACAAAAAACACATACCTGTGCATATTTTTTAAAGGATGACATACTTTCATAGACAGAAAGCAAAGGGTTAATTATTTCAGTTTGCCATGGCTTTATAATTGACACTTTTGATAAGTGATGTCATTGTTTTCTGGAATGTGTTTCTCTGTATGTGTGTGTGTGTGTAGGGGGTGTGTGTGTGGGTGTGTGTGTGTGTGTGTGTGTGTGTTCCCATCCACCGAAACTTCCATTACCTTAGCATTTAGCTATGTCATAAAAGTAGAATGATGATCTCAGGCTTGGCTTTAACAAACACGCATACTGTACACGTTTGATGTCAGAAATGTGAGCGGTTGTGACTTGCCCTGTCACGTCACTGATATACTACATATACAGCCAGACGTACACACACATCAACAAATAAACACTTCTACTTCTGTGGCATCTTGGAAACGAGGCTGATCCCGTTTTTTTTTTCTCTGAACACTGAAGATGCTCAAAAACCTCAAACATACCTTAAATTATAGAATATATCTATATAATGTAGCACTTTGGATTCATGCACACTACAGGCCTTATATATTCAGTGTCATTCCTTTATTGTTGAGTAAAGAAATGTAAAAAAAACAAACATTTTTCAGACATTATTTCAGATACTTAAACTAAACTGTGATCCAGAGAGAGGAGCAGTTTTCACTTCAAGGGATCACAATTATGCACACTGACATATTCTCACTATGACACAAAGATAAGTGTGTGTTGTCACATGATGCGTTTTTGTTCAGGGTGTTGTCTGTCTGTATGTCTGTCAGCTGTCCGGATGGCTTGAAAGGAGTCAAGTATGTGTGTGTCTGTTTGCCTTCATTCTCTTCTGTCTGTTCCTGTCATGTTTGCAGAAGAGATCACAGACATACAGTAGATGCCAGTACTGTGAAAACCATTAGACATGCTCTCTAAGGAGCTCAGAAATTAATAATAATGATAATAAATGCATGTTCTAAGTCCTTAATGTGAAATCTTAAAAATAATAAGCAGTACAATTGCTCTTTTCTTGAAGAAACTGAATTCCGAAGTTTTAAGTTTGGTTTTAAGCACTTGTTCAAAGGGGATTTGCTCCTATGAAAACAATGCTGAATAGACATTAGGTGATCTGAATCTTTAATTGGTAAAATAATAACAATGTAAGTTACAGCACCTTTATCTCAATTTAAATGTGTTCCAGTGGTGGATCCAGTGGTCAGTTGTGTCTGAAATGACATAAAGTAATGTTGGTAACAGATGATTCCTGTTTTCTACAGGACAAAACCAGCAGGGTGTCAGTGGTCACTGAGGATATGGCTGTTTTGACTCTGTTCACTGCCTCTGCCTGCTTGTAGGTCTCAGTTTGAAGGAACTAAAGCGGGAACACGATCTTCGCTCTATAAAGCAGTATAAGTATTTAGCTTGTGTCGCCCCGAAGTTTTACTGAACAAGCCGTCTATTGTGTGCCGCATTCATTTCTATTATGATACAAATGTCAAGTCGTCTGGTATGAGGAACACCCCGAGGTGGCATCTGGCACCCATCAATCATTAACCCAATGGAATTCATGTATAGCAGTAGAAAGTTCCCATAAACCTCTAAAAAAAAAATTTAAAAAAGCATCTCTGTGTGGTTCATTAGTCACTGCGCTCCATGGTACAACCCTGACATCAAGCTGCTGTTTCTGTATTCTAAAGGGACATTTGTCAAAATCAGCTTGAGATTTATTTTCTGCCGATTATCAGCAGTAATGAAATGTTTAACAGAATACTTTAGTACTAATGACTGTAAACAAACACCTACTACTAATGGTTTTCTAAAAATGGCAATTTTAGGGTCGATTTGTTTAGAAAATGTAATCAATATTACAATATTAGTGTATATCTTAAGCAACACAGTTAGCTAAAAGTGTTAGCATGGAGCTTGCTTTCACACTTTATGACAAAGATACAGCATTTAAAGCTTTTTATTAGCGTGGATGCTAAATTGTTAGCATGGAGCTTGCTACTGTGTAAATCAGCATAGTGAAGACTTAAGGGTTAGCGAGGTTGCTGTCATAACATAAATTGAAATTGAAATTGTTAGTTGGAGCTTAGTATAACTCAAAACAGCGAATGCTAAAGCGTTAGCTTGCTGTAAATCTACTGAGGCCCAGGTAACCAAGCTTTCAGGTTTTTTTACTTGAAGTATGACCTTTTGTTGCCTCATGATAACGGGTTGATGTATAATTTAGAGATAATGAAGCTGGTTTTCATGACATAATCACACGTGATTTCGAGCTAAGTTGTTAGCATGACGCTCTGGACTCAGTGTCCTGATAGCGTTGGTATTTATTCCTTCACCTGAGAACAGCTATTTCATTTCACAGAGAGGATGTTACTGCACACACCGTCTTATCACTCAGCAGCCTGAACCGTATCGTGTTTACATGAAGGCTTCAGTCACTCATCACAGTAGACTCTACCGGTACCATGAGGCCCACTGTGACTCATCAGAAGGGTCGGGTGGGTCACATGATGTGTGGACGGTTTTCTTTCCTCAGACTGTGGACAAACTTGGCAAATAGCATCCTGAAAACACGATCTGTCGCAGCCAGCACTGCACATGGCGATTTCATTCAGACACGTAGCAGAAGCACACACAATTCTGACTGAGTGTGCCGGAATGCTGCAAACAATGAATCACGGGTAGAAGGGTGGCAGGTATTTTAGCAATTAGGGTGTGAGCCTGGAATGGTAGGTAACACAAACGCAAAACTGTTTGGAATGGTAACATCGCATACTTAAACATTTCCATTTGTGTGTGTGTGTCTGTCTGTGCGTGATGACAACGGTTGACTAACCCCACTGTAAAGGAATTCTTGTTAACTGCGTGGTGTTTGTTGTGACTATATCGTTGGGCTGTTGTGTATTTTCAATTATCAGTTTTTAATACAGGCAGGGGAAGGGAGGATGTTGGTATGTCCTTATCTAATCTGATAAACAGTTCTGGCAGAAATTCACCTTTCACTGATATTCCTCCTGCAGCAATTTCACTGCAATGCACGTGCAAAGTGTTGACTGCCTAGAAGTAGTAGTCCCTTGTTCAGACATATACAGCCTTTAATGAACTCTCACATAAAGGCATAGACGTGACTTTGTTCACAATGGTCGATAACAGCATTCTTACAAGTTCCCTGATTGACACTCTGAGTGAGATGAGCTGTGTGAGTACAATAAAACCACAGTCTGTGAAGAGGATATTAATGTTGAGGCTTATCAGATTGGATTGGATAGAGTAGACAGGTTGTCAACTTGCATCAACCATTTGTTCTTCTCTCATGTTGAGAAAACACAATGTCCTCAGAGCTGTAAATAAGCAGGCTGTGCACGTGTCTCACAGTGTGGTCCAGGACCACAGGTTCCTGCACGTTTTTATTAAGATTGCCTGCTTTTATTGATTGTGCAGTGCATTCTTCTTCATACTTTTGTTCGGGCGCTGTAAGACACTAAAAGCTTGGGACCAATCACCTGGGATCACAATGTTTAGAACCAACCAGAAGTGGGTAGTGAGGATGACCGCTGTTGGCAGTCTTGGCAACAAAAGTGGAGAATATTAACAGACGACGACTTTAAGACAGATTGGAGGTCATAAGTGGGCTTCATCTGTCTTAAGTTCAAGGTCTTCGTGGAACTACGCAGATTCGCTATCAGCTTTGATCATTTAGTCCGCCATATTCATCACAGGAGAAAATGTGTTCTTGGGGAAGACGACGAGTGCGAACAAAAAATTAAATGAAGTATGGCCCCCAATTCATCAGCAAGTGAGAAATGGGTGTTAGGGGAAGTCTCATGAGGACCCTGCTGTTACTGACATGCCGCATTTTCTGCACAAATCACAGAGGAGATATCGTTTTTAAAAACCCTTTTAGATGAGATCTTTATTGGCCGGAAAGAACAGAAATGTTTTAAAACGCTTCACTGATATGAAGCTGAAGGGAAAAGAAATCCATGAAAGAAAACAACCCTCACAAAAAGCTGTTGGTAATGTACAACATGGCCTTTTCTAAATCAGAAGCAGGAGCATGTCGACATGAAACAACTCCTGGAATGCATTGATCGTTACAGATTTATGGTGCTTTATACAACTCTTACAGGTGATCTGACTTTAAATATTCAGAACATAAGGCCATACTTCCAAGAATACCCACAAATCACTGTCTTATCCAAAAGATTCAACAAGCTCAGTTCTCTTCTGAACAGTCAAGAGATTCAGGGAGGTTTCCCACTGGACCAACACAGCATAGTCTACTTGTTCGTGGGGTTGTCCTTGGTTTTAAATGGGGTGCTGTCAATACTCAATAAGTTATTACTCTTTGGAGGTTTCAGTTGTCATGACATCTTTTCCAAGATTTACAGATTTACACACAAACACAAATGTGTTTTTGTTGTCAGTTCATACTAACAAGATTGTGGAATGCATTTTTAAGTTATGGAGAATAGAAACAAGCCTTATCGCCAGACTAAATGTTATCAAAGTACATTTTTACAAACCGCACCTTACATTTCATTAGCTTAAATTTTCAGTTTTATAATGTGAAACTGTTGCGCTCATGCTTCGGCTAGGTTTAGTATAAAAAAAAAGACTTTGTTAGGTTAGGAGAACATCATGTTTTGGCTCAGGATACCTGCTTTTGCCTTAATAAACAGAGCTGAGATGCTCAGTTTTCCTGTGAGAAATATTTTTTTTTGGTGCCACAAACACTGGAAATTGTCCCGAGGTTGGCTTTAAAAAAACAACCAGTGAGAATGTGACATGTATTGTAGAAATATCAATATGTTGAGGATCCAATGACGTGCACCAATGTGTATGTATCAGGGGTTTGCAGAAAGGTTAACTATATAAAAGTACATACAGAACAGTCGTGCATGCAGTGTGATGCAGGGGAAACTTGAACATATATGTATTTGATTTATTGTGTCTCATTTTGCACATGATGCTATCCATGTTTAGTCTTATTTTACAGCCTTTAAATTCTCCTTTCCAAAACACACACACTTATTCCTTTTTTTCGCCTGCAAACTGACACATTATCTCTCTGAACTCATCAGAAAGCTTCTCAATATATTTCTGCTCTGAAAGCCACGTTTTCTTTTTTCTTTCCCTTTCATCCCATTTCATCAGCCTTTCAAAAGCTCACATTCCCCGCCTTACCATAATGTTCAGGCCAAACGGTTTAGAATTTAGGGTCATGAGTGTGTTTTGGAGCCCATTTTCTGCGTCTTGTAATTTCTCCTGCTAATGGACGCCTGAAAGTCCTGATTATTCATCTCAGTCATTTGAAAACTGCCACCGAGCTACTCCTGAAATGCATCTCGGTGCATTTTTGCATTTTACAGCTCCTTGTTTTTTTTCTCCTCCAAGTTTTAATGAGTGTTGTTTTGCATTATGCAGTACCTTCAGGCTTCAATTTGGCATCTGGGAAACTTGGCTTGACTCCAAGACTGTGGTCACCCAGTGCTTATTACTCATTAAGCCTCGTCGGAGGGCCGAGTGGGTGAAGGCTGGGTGGGTGCTGGGCGGGAGCTGCAGTGCTTAGAGAGTGGGTGTTGTTGTTGTTTTTGTCGATGTTCTAGTTGTGGAAGTAAAATGTGAGGAGAAAGTGAAAGACTTTGAAAGTTTTCACGATCTGCACATCTTTCTACTCCACTGTCTGTCTGTCTGTCTGTCTGTCTGTCTGTCTGCCTGTCTGTCTGTCTGTCTGTCTGTCTGCATGCTCACATCAGGTTTCTGTACACATTAATGCTTGAGAGGTTTTGACATTTTTATACAATTAGAAGGCGTTCGTTGTTTTAGTTTCTACCTAATTTCAGAGCAGATAGGTCTATTGATTTGAAGTGTCATTGCAGTTTTGTCAGATTCATGTTTTAACAACGTGCAAGCGTTCACACCATTGGACAACATGGAGGTTGAAAGTACTATTTAAACTGTTTATAGCACTGTACCATTTAAATTTGGATTTCTTACTTTTTTTTTTTTTAGATTTAAACATTTAGAAAGATCTGTGTTCACCAGTCTTAATAGCAACTTGGATATTGACATGAACGCCATATACAATTTGTAAACTGGTCATTTCGATCACATGATCTGTTGTAGAATCCCAGAGTATAGAGATTCCTTGTTGTCAGACCCTAACAACATAATGGATGGGCTGTCATTGCTTTCTAAAGTGACCCATTTGTAATATCAGAAAAGGATTTGGTCTGCCTATGCTATAAGCTTCTTTTTACAATATGGAAAAGCGTTATCGATTGAGGAAACTTTGCAGAGACTTTGGTCGTCTCCGACTCTCTGTGACCTTGGTCCTCATGAGAGAAATATTTCCTACATGCTTCTCTTGTTTCAAAGTTACAAAACCTATTCGCCTATTGCAGGCGCATTTCCTCAGCTCGTGGCTGCGTCTTATCCTATCTCAGACCTTGTGCCTTAAGAAAACAGAGCTGTTAACTTTATTCTAAAAATCAGCACTTGTCCCGTCACGCATGCATCTGTGTTTACGATGTACACCAGACTGCCTGTATCCTTGACAACAGCCGTCTCACTCAACTTGTCACTGGCGAGATGGCTTCCTGTAAGATACAAAGGAAGTTGGTTTTCCAGTGGTAGCTTCTATGAGTCAGAGGAATTCGACTGGTCGGCGGAGGAGACAATATACAGTGTATACATTAATACCAATATCAATAAGTCTAGACAACTGTGCGCTCAGTAGAATGCTTGGCTATGTTTTAGCTGTAGTCATGCAGCTCTACAGCCTTTGACCCATACACCTGTCTGCTTGAATGTCTGTCCTTCCACTGCACTACACGTCCACCTGATCTGACTGTGTGCTCTTCTACCTGTCTCTCCTCCTCGTCTGAAAAAATGACAGCTCAGACAAATTCTGTCTTTTGTTGTCGGTGAGTATTGGGAAGGAGCTTATTGTAAGCAGGTTGTAAAGTCAGCCCAGCACACCTGTGTGTGTGTGTGCGTGTGTGTGTGTTGGGATGTGGCTGGGTGGTGTTGAGAGCCATGTTGTGCCATCCTAAAATAACCTGCGGTAGTTCCTGTATGCAGTGAAAACATGCTATTAATCAGTCGAGTGTACGGCAGATCAGGGACATGGAAGTTATCAGTGAAGATTTAAGATCTTGAGGATTCCCCGTACCTTCAGCTGGTATCTGTATTAAGTGCCATTCTTTTTTTTTCTTCTTTTACTTCATCTTGCCGCTCAAATTCTCCCTTCAGAAAGTAATGGAGGATAAAAGGGCATGGCATAGAGAGTCCGACACATTTTCCGTGTGAGTGCCTCTCACAGAGGCTGCAGAAACTGGCTGCTTTGTTCTTTTTTTTCCTTTTTTTTTTTACGCCCATAATGATAGTGGGGTCGGGTACGTGATCTCAAACTGGTTCAGCTCTGCTTCGATTAACAGGGGAGGAGCGCAGAGCGACAGAGCAAATACAGGAGAGGTGATATGTTGCTTATTCACGGCACCATTAGGGACAGGCAAACTGGTTCTGTTGTTTCCATATAGTCGATGTGTTTATAGAAAGATAGTTCCACGCCACTGTACAACCTGCTGCACGGTCCAGTTTGGATTAGGGCCTAGGATTAACAAGCAGAAATAACCTCCCACCTTCTCATAATGCAGTGAGGAACAGTACATGTTTTGTTCATTTCCATGAACAGTATATTGTTTAAAACCAACAGCAATGACACATTGATATTTCCGAGAATGGTGTGCCAACAATTTTTGTTTGCCTAATCCTAACCAAATAGTTTAAGTAGTTAAACTTAACCAAGTAGTTTTGGGCGCCCAACAAAACTCTGACAACATTAATAATATGTTATAATGTGTGATGTGTTTATCAGCAAGCTTTATTTTGAAGGTCCAACCAGACCTTGTGTATCATGTATTATTCCTTACCTTCCCATGCAGTCGCTGCGATAGTTTGAAGCTTTTGAAACGGCCACTGACAAGCTGCCGGATTTGACAAGCTGGGAGTGAGAATGTGTTGCTTTCATCATGACAGTGCCAACATGTGAAAACCCAGGCCCTTAACTGAAGTATAGAAAACCTTGACGGGGTCAGCACAGTGCCCTGACCTCCGCCCCACTGAGCACCTGTGCCACCTACCAGCCAGGCCTTATCACTCAAACTTGGCCTGCCTCACGGGTCCTCTTTTGAATGAATGGGAACGTTGGAATGGGTGACGCTCGGATTGGCAGCGTCACTGAAGTCAGAGATGCAGTTAAAACGTGTTTCTGTCATGATGAAACATTCCCGGTCAGCGAGTGAGCCTGCAGGGCGTCTCCCGCTGTCCACTCCCCATTTAAAGCTCCTGCTGGTTCAAAGTGCACCAGCACAAGAGGTGACATACCAGAGCTGTGAGTCACCAGCAGGGTATGCTGGGTAGGAACGTTCAGTGTTCATCCCCACGCATACTGTATATTTGTTTGCTGAGTAATAATGACAGTATTGTATAAGTATTGGTCTTTAATCACCTCAAATGTCTCAGAGGATAAGACTGTAGCATACCAAGCTCTCATGTGTTTAGACATGGGAAAACACACTCATGTGTATACCCTATACATGTACAAATGCATGTCTGGGCAATAAAACATTAGCTCAGGTACTACAGAGTGTAAAGACAGACTATGTTTATAGCAAAGATGATGTGTGAAAGTGATTAATCATTTCCTGGGGGTGGCGAAGCAGCATTACCTGACTGCATAATGGTATTTGTTCGAAAAAGGGAGAGTCGGCAGTGTCTCATCTGAAAAGAATGGGACGCCTCGCTGAGCTGCTGCCAAGTCCTTCAGGGAGGGACAGTAACTCTCTTATCAGCATGATCAAGTAGATGTTTGATCAGATGCTATAGGAGTTTATTCAAGCTCCGCACTCATTAAGACTTAACAGTTGTATGGTAAAGGGAACTTTTGTAGAGCAGCATTTTAATACCGATTGGGTTCTTGTGTTTTTCTGAAAGTATTTGCAGTCGGGACTTTGATAGGTTTGACTTTCACTCTGATCACGTGGAACTAACTATAACTAACGTTATATATTAAAAAGAGCTGGCAGTGCTTTTACTTAATGCTGCGCTGAAAACATGTAAATCTCACACGTTTGCCTCCACGTACGGTGAAGGCTCCAAGAATAGCTGAAACAGTATGATGTCTGTTCTGTCCAACACGTTTCGCATTTTGGAGTGCAGTGACTGTCGGCAGCTCCTGGCAGGGTTTTAATCTTGTTACATAAAATCTTTCTGTGTGTGTGTGTGTGTGTGTGTGTGTGTGCGCGCATGCATGCGTGCGTGAAAAAAGGTCAACAAAAAGCTAGAGAGCACTGCAGACATGCGAGGAGGCCTGGCCCTCCTATTACCTGCCCGCTTATCTAGGCGTGTCTGACTTGGCACCCTGCCACAGTCATCAGGCCTCACCCAGACACACCCGGGATTGGGAATGAGAACTCATCAGACTTGGGTGGGGGGGCGGGGTTGAGGACTGTGATCCAACCTCAAGGTTGGTTCACGGTTTATTATTTGTGTTCTAGCACTGACTTGACTGGACTTGCTGACTGAGTTCATGGTCCGTTGCGGTTATATTTTATGTTAGTTTATTTATATTGAGTATCGGCGTTGTGATAGATCTTTTGAAGCGGTAATATCAGATAATTAGCTGTTGGTGATGTCATAAATGTGCCGTATGTTGTATCTAATCTATTTAGAGTCTGTGCTGTGTCCATCATAGTTGTAGTTGGAGGAAATGATGCAGTAGATTCACCAACAGATCATGCAAACAGTAGCGACGTTGTTGTTTTCCATGATTTCCCGAGATGTCAGGGCTCACCACCATCTACAGTTTAGTTACAATTGTAGCTTAAACTGTTTACTGTAAATGTATATTTCAATTAGTCATTTTTCCTATTTGAACAAATACGTTAGGCACAAGACCTTCTTCATCTGCATGTTTAGTTCATGTTGTTTTCCTTAATTTGGTGGTTACTTTGTTTGGTTTGGGCCAGTTAGCTATCTCTCCCTCTCTCTCTTTGTCTGTGTGTGTGTGTGTGTGTGTGTGTGTGTGTGTGTGTGTGTGTGGGTGTGTGTGACAGAGAGAGAGGGAGAGAAATGGGAGGGTGAGTAAACTGATCAATCAAGCACAGAAACCCTGACAAACTCTGGCCGGATATTAACTAACAACCTCACATTCTCTCTCCCTCTCCCTCTACTTGTCCATTCTGGTCAGTGGGGAGGTTGTAGTTAGGGTCATCTCCATGTACACAGAAGTGCAGCCCACCCACTAACACACACACACACACACACACACACACACACGCACGCACGCACGCACACACACACACACACACACACACACACACACGAACCCCCTGTGGTCTGAGCTCAGTCAGGAAATTAGTTTTGAGTCTGTCTTTCATCATGAACACTTCTCTCTCTCCAAATCCAACAGTGAGTATTTCAGGAACATTTTGCAGCTCAGAAGCTGTTTTTCTACTGAAACTGGCCAAGTTTAAAGGTATTTGAACTCTTAGCTAAAGTTATCTTCAACCAGTTCCTTTTTAAGTGTCAGTGTTGAAACAGTTTGCTCAACTCGTTCTATTTAAGACTTCAGTATTGCAAAGTCAGAGCTAATTTTTGTTGTACTCAGTACTGAGGGAATTGGCTGTACTAGCATACAGTCTTCTTTGTAGCCATAGCCTAATGATGACATTTAGCTAGCCTAGTTATTCTTCTGCGGTCCTGGTGCTGGGATATTTTGGTGAATGAACTTATCTTAATGGGTAAGGGAAAATCTAGCAAACTTATGTTAGAGAGCTGGCTAAAGTCAGAGTCGCTATTTGAATATTTAGGTATGTTGGTGTAGCTATTTAAAACCTTAGACACCTATCTACAATTAGCCTTTCTGATAACAAAATATTTGGGACGTGTGGAAGCCAAGTTGGTCTTTTTTACAGCATCACTAGCAAATTGACACAAAGTTAAATTTGATATTCGCAAAGGCCTCAGCAGCCTACTGAGAGTGTTAGCTTAAGTTGAGAACTTAAGCTAACACTCTCAGTAGGCTGCCTTAGCATTCTAAGAAGCTAGCTGCATTTTAATTTTAAGTGTCAGTGGCTAACTATTTGGAGAACTGGCTAGTGTTGTTAACGATTCATGTATCAACACATCTCTAATTAAAAACCTGAGACATGTAGCCGCAGTTGACCTTTTTAATACAAAAGTACAGGGCGCCAAAGTCAGGGCGTCTTGTCCAGGCTAGCCTCTGCTCCAGCTTTTGTAACTCAGTGTTGGCTAATCTCTCCTTCAGTGTTTCTGTTATTGGTCTTCACAAAACGGATAACGTGTTCTTGGGGTTGAGGTCACTTTCCATATAACAAGACATATTGGCATCCACCACAGCATTTCAACAAGGCTCGTTTAACAACGATTGCTTTGCGAGCGCAACAAAAACTACAGCTGTCATGATTTGATTTGATTTGATCTGATTTGATTTGATTTGATTCATTTAGCAGCCTAGCAATTTGGGCACATCAGCATCATTTTGTTTAATGCACATCCATACATTTCACCGACGCTTCCCTCTATATCATCTTCTGTGGTTACCAACATTTAGAGGATTATAAAAATCAGTGATGCAATTAACAGCATTTATTGTGTATAGGAATGTTTTAATGTTAATGTCATTTCAAATCTTTGGCACTGTCATGTCATGTTAGGCCACGTTATTCTGACAGTACAAACCTGTCTCCTAGAAATTAAGTTCATATCAATTTGTCGCTGGGAAACGTAATTAGGAAAACAAATTAGCAGTATACGAACATGATTTAAAGTCAGCGGGTTTGGACAGTAACTTGAAGAGAATTATAACATCCCACGTATATCAGGCACAATTTTACTTTATAATGAGACTGAAAAGTGTTGACTTTTTTGGGTCACACTCTACTTAAATAATGTATATGGAGACATTTATTTTTCTTTCTCCCATCATCACTTAACAACTAGAGAATTCCTCTCTGCTCCCTCAAGCTCCTGTTGATGCATGTAATCTCCCTCCGAGGGATTAAAACACAATGGACTTGTTTTGATTGCATTTAATCAGACAACACAGTCTCACTGTGTCATGAACACCCAGCCCACTCACGTTGTGAATGCATCAACTCGTATGGAGAGTAAGGGAATTAATTGCCTGCTGTCCATCTGTAGTTTTTGTATGAGCATTGATTTGCTCCTTTTAGATGAAAACATACATTGGAGCCACCTGCGTTAGCGACTTCACAGAATCGCACAATGGCTCTCTTTAGTGGGTTTCAAACAGTGGTGGGTGGGAAGCTTCTACCATTGTTCGGTAGTCAGACGATTTGTAATCTTCATTGTCAATACACCGTTGAACAGTTCAAGGGAAACGTAGGTTTTGTAGTTTTTGGTTTTACTTTCTCTTTTTCTGTGACATCAGCGCAGTCATCCTTGTTGTCCGCTCGTCTTACAACCTCGTTTTGCCGCCTCTCATTCTGCTTCATATTTGAACAGTGACCCAGAGTGAGGTATTGCTTCATAGTAAACAGTGGCAAGCATGATAATTTGACATGACCGCTGTCACTTACCTTCAACAGTGACAAAGAGAAACGAAAGTAGATTTCAGGACAAAAACC
>CAEMYA010000029.1:2387893-2406210 GCA_903131615.1 Diplodus sargus
ACTACGGCAGCTGATAGAAGCCAAAGTTCACAGCCTACAGTCCCCCGTCACCGAGGAGCACCAGGTAAATGACAGGACATTTACAGTAAACAGCAGTGTATGTAAACACTTCCTTAAAACCTTACTGTACACAATAGGAAAAATCAAGTCACTACAGTGTATTTTAATAGACTGTAGGGTTAAATAGAGTATGATTGGAAACGGCCAGATATATATAAATAGAATTTAAAAAAGCATAAGAAACATGTATTCTTATTTAATTGCAAATCTGACATAAAAGTAACATTTTACAGTTGGACGGACTTGAACACTGTGACCCAATCGGTACTTAAATCTCTGCAGATTTAACTGAAGGAGGTGAGGATGAGTGTCACAGCAGCTTCACTGGAATCTGAAAAATGACCCCTCCAGTAAAAACTGTTAGATGTTTATCTGCAGCAGAGGCATCCACGTCTCTGTGTCTTTGCTGACGCTGAAACTCTGTTGTGTTTTCTTTTTTTTTTTTAACCTGATGTTTTCAAACCGTCGAACTTTGCTAGAGGGTACAGGGCTAATTGCTCGACATTGCTTAACTGCATTCCTGGCAATCTATAGAGGGATTTATTTTTATGGCGCTCTCTCCATGCAGCTCACTTAATGTTTTCTCCTCTCTTTGTGCCTGTGGGAATCTGTCTCTGGCTGTCTTTTCCCTTTTCCTTTCCCTCTGGTCGAAGCCCTGTTTAGAAAGGTCCAATACGTGGGATCCACTGGCAGAAAATAGAATGTGATATTTAAAGTTATGTTTTTATTAGTGTATAATCCTCTGAAACTAAGAATTGTTGTGTTTTAGTTACTTTAGAATGAGCCTTTTATATCGACAGCGTTAGCACACTTCTCCATGTTGTTCCAGCATGTTTCTACAGAAGCCCAGAGTGGACAAACCAAACACTGACTCTAGAGGACCTTTGTGGTTTTTTATGCGTTTCTTAGCAGCCACTGTAGGTTAAGGTGAGACGACGGTTATTCACATGGTTGCATGTTGCCACTAAATCCCACTTCATAAATTACTAGAAATTCAAGAATACAGGTACGCTTTTAAAATAATGTGACAAATGTTATGTTTGTCATCCAGGGAGAAGATTATTTTTAAGAATCTCTGTATCCTTGTACGTGTCTCTACCATAGCTGTCTGTAAACACAAACATTATTCAGCCACTTGTAAGTTTCAATGCGGACAGTGAGGACTAAAGATCACGCTTGAAAGGCAAATTAGAATTGGCTCCTCTGTGAACATGGTGCCAATTTGTTTCTCAGACTGAGTCACATGGCCACAGACAGACAGACAGACAGACAGACGCAGGGGAGGATGAGGGTGATCGTCATGTTGTGCCAGAATGACTCATTCGGTCTGTTGTCTTTCAGCCCACAGCCGCTCACTGAAGGACTCCGTCACCTTGACGAGTTCAGACCCACAAACAAATTTAAAAGTCCTCCACTCTAACTTTATTTTCTCACGCCATGTCTTCGAGCGTCTCTTTTGGTTTCTCCACTCGTCTGTCTGTCTGTCTGTCTGTCTCTATTCACCTCCTCTTGTCTGTCTGTTGATCTACCTCCGATAAGTCTGTCCCCCCCTACTCTCTCCTCCTTCAGCTGGTGATTCATCCGTCTTTACTCAACATGCTGCTATGTCTGACAAAACGGAGACGGCAGACTTCTTGGAGCTGTGACATGAATACATTCTCACATCAGATACCCTCCAGACTAGATATTATATGATGACTTATAGATCATTTGTCTGTTTTGTCTTTTAACTGTCAGTACAAAGTTTTTTTTTCTTTGCGTGTGTCATTCAGAGACAGAGCTATGACTTGAAATCCAGCCTGAGGATATGGCACTGTCTTATTTCCCAGCAATGAAAGTGGTTAGATCTCAGCAGCTTTATTAGATTGTCTCCCTGAATTTAGCCAATGCCAGTTTCTTGACTTCTTTTCCGTGTACAGCCTGTCCAGTGTGTACTACCAGCATCTTGCCCTTTAGCTTAGTAAAGATAATAAAATGGTAACTCAGTGTTCAGTATACTCCTCAAGTACAGACTCGATTAGACTAGAGACTACGAGTCTACAGCTTTGCTAGTGGCTCTGTAGGGCTATGCTAAATAATTTGCTAACAACTGTATGCAGGGCTGGGCAATATATTGATATTATATTGTTATTATGACATGAGAATGTATAACGTCTTACACTTTGGATATCGTTATAGTGTGATGTGGCACTAGTGTTGTTTCTCCTGGATCTAAAGGCATTACAGGGAAGTGATTCTGCATTTTCTGAACTTACCAGACAGTTCTACATGCTCTTAGATTGTGATATTTGATTTGGTTGCAGAGTCATAAGGTGCTTTTGAGGAGATTTCAAAATATCCAGATATATGTATATGTATATATATGTATATGTGACAATATGTATACATATACACATTGCAGGTATATTGCATTATTCCCCATCATAGTTTAGTGGATCAGCATGCTAATGTTTGCAAAAATGACAGTTGAGGGTGATGAGGATGTCACTAGCTTTTACAGGGAGCTGGTCATGAACCACATTTTGACACAATGAAGGCGCTAGATTAGTTATTACAGTTGATTCTGAGGGCAACATGAACGGGTATAGCAAATTTCATGGCAATCCATCCAATAGTTGTTGACACAATGTGTAAGAAACCACAATGTCAACATCACCGTCATAGGATACAGAAAATCTAATGGCAATTCCTCCGTAGAGTCATGCCGCTCGCATTGGTAGAACACATTTGCACTTGCCAGAAGGCTAATTTAGCACATAAGCTACATCAGAGAAACACTGAGGCCTGTGGTCTGTGCCACTCTTTTAGAAAAATAGATTCATTTGCATTCACACATTTACAAGGTGCTTGTTGCATTTCTTGCCAAAAGTCTTTCATGTATAATTCAAACAGGGTAATATGTGTGGAGAAAGTTTGAGGAATATACATCTGCTGCAGACTCGTTCAGCAAACACGCTGACACTGTTATCAAGCTAACTTACTGTTAGTGTGAGAAACAGGTTAACAGCAGATGAAGTTACCATGGAAGCTAATAACACGATCATGTAAACACCTAATCGTGTCTCATTGATTGAACGTTTGCTTCTCTGTCAGCCTTTATTTTGAGCCTCCTGTATGGCTGCCCGGGGGTGTCACGGAGCCTCAATAAGTCCTCTGTCCTTTGTCGTGCTCAGGGTTTGCTGTGTGAGGAGAACACAGGGAGAGGAGGACTTTGGAGGTTTGCCGCGTTGAGCGAGGAGCTGACCTTTCACCTCCAGCAGCTGCAGAGACAGACAGAGCAGGAGCTCGGCAACATCCACACACAGTGAGTCAATGGCACGTTATGTGCTCGATACAAGGAAGCTACTGTGTTCGAGAAGTAACAGAAAGCTTTAATATTCTTTCTCCGGTGCATCTCCTCCTCTTAGGACATTTTCACGGCCTTGTTAAGGGGCACTTTAGGAGGGGGGGTGTTTGCTGAGGGCTGAGTCTGAGTGCTTGTGTTTGAACGGTAGTTTCCTTGCTTTTTACTCAACCCATAACGTGGTGCCCATAACAAATAATACTATTCTAATTTTAAAATAATGATAATACTTTCTTAAAACTCCCTCATAAAAAATGCAAGAATCTAGTCATCCTATGAACATTTCTCCCCGAAATGTGTTTTTTTAAAGAAACTCTCAAAAGAGGGTTCATAAAATCTGACAGTCAACATTTGGTTGATGAGAATTAGCTTATGACTCTATGTTGATTGTCTGTATCAATATGGATTCTTAAAGCGGGAAATCCATGCAGGGTAATACTAACAGATACCATATGAGACTCCATACACCAAATTATCCTGGCTCTTATTTTCAAAAATAATCTCTATATTCCTGAAAGGAATAGATTGATGTTTCATGTTGGCAAAATCCTTACCTCCTCGTTCTGAAAGCGGGCCCTGCTCTCTTCGAAATGAGGACCATGTTACGCGGTGTTTGAACATGCGAGTAGGAGGCAGCTCCGTGTTGGTTTGTGGGGTTTTGTCACAGAGCTGAAACACGAATGTGGGAGTTCCACTGTATCTCATAACAGCAGCAGGTTCTGCTCGGTTGGAGGAAACAACAGGATCTTGCCTGCCTGCTTGTGTGTGTGTGTGTGTGTGTGTGTGTGTGTGTGTGTGTGTGTGTGTGTGTGTGTGTGTGTGTGTGTGTGTGGCTAAGAAACCGTAATGGAAAAAGACAGAAAACGAAAGTGAATTCTCCGTTCATGCATTAATTGTTGTGTGTGTGTGGGTGTGTGTGTGTGTGTGTTATGTTACATGTAGCCACATGTCCATGCTCAAATCCATTTCATCTCTATTTAGTTTTCCATTTCCTTACTTGGTTGCATTAAACAATTGTACTTAATTGGCCATTGATCTTCAAAAGCTAAGAACGGCCAAGCTTGCAATCATTTTTTAACTAGACTGTGAAAAATGTCCACACCGATGGCGACATGTTTTCTTCTTCTTCTTCTTCTTTACCTTGGCAAATCGCAACCAACTTTCAACAGCCATCTACCGTGTCAGAGTTTCAATGAAAGCATTTTGCAGTATTTCCCTGATAGCAATAAGTACCCAATGTTCCCAATATTTGGTCAATTATGCGTCGGTCCAGTACATTGGGCATCCCTACATTCAGTGTGAAGCGGCATGTAATGTTCGCTGATGAATTTAATCGGATCTGTTTCATCATGTCAGTATTGGCACGATACCTTTTTATTGGATCAGCTGATTGCATCTGTATAGACCTCCATCAAACTTGTGTGTGACATCGCAGACCACCTTTTTTTGTCTCTGTCCGGACGTCATGCTACAGTTTAAGCGTCTAAAAAGTTCCACTCTGTTTGAATTTGTATTTAGACTGTGAGAAAGTGCGAGTTCCTGGTGAATCTCAGATTTTGTAACCACTTGTGCTGTGTTGACAGTAAATGCTCAGATGGTAGTAGGTGGCTGCCGCCTCACCCTGTTCGCCCGTGCTCTCTGTACTCCTGCCACAACGAGCCGTTTGGCAGAACAACACTTCAACTGGTCTCACTTCTGTCAGACAAGACAAGCTAAAACACATCTCAGGATTCAGGGTGTGCCAGCAGACACACACCCACCCGCACGCACACGTTATTCTGATGATATTCCAGGAAATCTCCTAATTTCTCGGGAACACTGGCTCTCATCGCCAAGACTGATAGGCTTCTTTCACAACTCAGATCAAAGGCTTAATGAGAGGAGGTTTCAAGCTTTCTTTGCACTTTCTTAATAAAAAAGTGTCCCCGTCATGTTGCCCTGCCCACTTCACCTATCCGCTTACTGGAAGAAGACGTCACCCTTTCATTTTACAGGGGTTTTCCTCAGCATTATGGGAGGCTTATGTGGTAATGTCAGCGCCAAGACAGGGTTGGGTTTTGTGCGGGAGAAAGAGGATAGAGCTCTCACTCTGGAGCAGAGATAAGGCGATTCTGGGTTTTTTTTTCGGAGAGGTCCTTAACAAGCTGCAGGAATCAAGCTGCTTTCACGCCAAGAACTTTCGAGAACGGCTCTTTAAAACTCTGCCTGAATTCAGTTGCTTTGTCAAGGTGATAATGATGCCTTTTCAAACACAAAG
The DNA here is from genome assembly GCA_903131615.1 of Diplodus sargus. Lineage (NCBI taxonomy): Eukaryota > Metazoa > Chordata > Actinopteri > Spariformes > Sparidae > Diplodus > Diplodus sargus. The sequence goes on from CAEMYA010000029.1 coordinate 2,393,554, forward strand.
TAGTCGCTTCCCTCTGCGAGCTGTGCTGCTGTTTGTCAGACGCGAGGACATAATCCCGACCAAGTAGTGAAGTGGCGAAGTCTTAATGGTCTTTGGTACCAAGCTTTTTGTCACACCGAGCGAGGTGGCGTGTGGGATGGAGAGATTATGTAAGGATTACGAAAGGAGCTAACTTGTACACTACAGACTACGTGAGCAGTCAGTATAAATCATTTCTAAACTTTATTTGAAAGTCTCAGCCTGTTCAAACTCCGAACAATTCAAATCAGGCAACTTGGTCAATGGCCCGTCACTTCAAGCTATTATTCTGTAATCACCCTCTAGTGTGCTTACTGGGGGTCCCCATAATAGTATAAAAGTCTGTATCTTCAGCTGATCAGGGTGTTTGGGTTGGGTTACATATTGGAACTTACATCCATATTTGAACCCAAACCAAGATCTGTTCCTAAACCTGAAAAAGTGATTTTGGTACCGGTCTTCAAATCCTGTGTGTAACCAAAAGTTGACTTGTTTTTAACTTCTGGTACTTGAGTTAGCTAACAGAACCTATTGTACCTAGAAATATTCATATTCAAGAAAATGTCATCAGAATTTATATATTTTTTTTCTTAAAAAATACTCAAACCTATTAATGAATGAATCTTTGCAGCTCTAAACTGATGCTAGAGGGGTACTATTTGCCAAACTGCGAGTGAGAACATGTGGCATAGTTTACAGTAATTGCTTCCCAAGAAATCAAACAAAACTGTATTAACTATGTCCATTGGATACATTTTCCAATCACTAAATGCACATTTTAAAAATCAAAGCTCCAGTAAGATGTTATAAGGCAGGTATGATTTGCAGGGCTTTGCCTAGATTGACAGCTGTCTCAGCCTATCAGCCTGTGGTCTTTGCTATTTGCTCTCCCTATCTTAGCCTCACCCTTGTTTCACCCACGCTCCACTGATGTTTTATTTTCTGGCCCCAGTAAAATGTAAATCAGTCACCTTCAGATAAAATTACAGAAATTGCACAGCCTCATTTCCTCTTTCAGTCAACAGGCTCCTTGTGAGTCTTAAGACGTGTTTTCTTTCAGCTGTGTTTCATTTCTAACTGTCAATATGCAGCAATGGAACACTAAACATTTGAACTCTTCCTGTCATTATGGCTGACATTCCGGTCATGCTTGTCTTCCTCCTTTCTCAGAAACCATTTTATAAATACACATCGTGTTTTTATTAGTGGAAGTGTCCAGAGCAGCAGGGTGGCCCCGTCTGAAAACCAGAAGGTCATAGTCGTTGCATGAAAAGATCCATCAGTGACAAGTTTGGGTGATCTGACCTGTGCATGCAGGTGTAGGGACAATCGCAGAATACGAAAACCCTAGAGTCAATTTACTGTATTTCAGTTTTAATCATTACTGACAGGAGCACTAAAAGTTACACTCTTAGCAGTTTTGTGGAGCATCTCAAAACAAGCCTGAAGTCCTGACCTGCTCCATTTGAAAACAACAAGACATCCCTCATTATCTGCAGCAGAGCATGATGGACTGAAAGCTCACACACACACACACACACACACACACACACACACACACACACACACACACAGCGGTACAAACCAACACAGACCGAGCAGCAGACATTGGTGGAGTAGATGAATTGTCAAGGATTAGATGTGCTGTTTGCTGGTATTTTCCCATAGATAGATGGAAACAGTGGGGTTATGCAAGGAGAGCTCAGCTTGTTGCCAAGACTAACAGGCAGACTGGCAACTTGGAGAGCATCCAGCTGAACTCTGTCAACTCTCATCTTTATCGTTTCCTACTTCTCCAAAGGGATAATCTGCTCATTCCCCTTCAGAGCTTCAAAATCTTCTGATATCGACCATGAAATCGATCAACAAGGTGGAAAGGCTCAGACGCCTCAGGGATTCATCCTGTTTCTTAGGTCTGAAGAGAAAGCTTCATTTCCAACAACACGGAGGCCAGGGATCACAGTGTGCAGGGAACAGAGGGGGGGTCATTTATACATATCAAACTAACATGTACTGTATGCAGGGGAATCAGACTTTTTCCTGAAAGAAAGTGCTGCCAAGGTGCCTCTGAGCAGCGCACTCTAATTCTCAACTACCACAGGAACAGATCGATGGAGCAGCAAACAAAGATTTGAATTAAATAAGTAAAGTCATTCCAGCATCAAAGTTACCCTGGAAGCACTAGTTTGAATAGAAAAGTACTTATATAAATCTTCAACAAAGATCCTTTCTGCATGTCTTTCAACCACATCTCATTGTCTTCGTCAGTTCCCTCAGTTGTCGTCACTTGACCTCAACTGGCAATAGGCAAGTTTCTTTACTTTAACTTATTGCAATGAAGTAAACGTTGAGTACACTCTGTAATTGCTATAGAATATAAACCTATGAACCTTGCCTTCACTATGTCATTTTGTCTGCCGCCTGGCACCAATTTCCAGAATTGAAGGCTGACAGGTGATCCAGTCTGGCAGCATTTCCACCTGCTTTCACGTCTCCATTAGAGACTGAACGAGCAATAAACTCACCCTGTTGTCCTGTGTGGCTGCGAGTTGCAAAAATGACGGAAAAGTAAGCGATCCAGTTGTCTTTGCAACAGTCACGAACTCACGATGACGATGATGCATCTTCGAAATATTAGGAGGGGAAAGTTGTCTGTTTCCTCTTTAGGTACGTAACTTCAGTGACATTACAGCAGGTGGTACATGTAGCTGAGACATCTGACACAATGTCTGCTAATGAAGAAAGTAAGATGTGATGAATGCTACAGAAAGAAGCCATTAAGAGGACCTTGAGGTTTTTTTTATTTTATTATTTTGTTGCCTTCATGTTTTCACTTTCTCTGGCTTGCTTAATTATTAATCCCTTTTTTCTGTTTCTCTTTCATTTTCTCCTCTTCGTTAAATTTCTTTGTTTTTCTTTTTTTTTCTTTATTCCCTGTCTTTCACTTTCCCTTCCTTTTTTATTTGTTCATTTCTGTTCGTGTTTTACTTTCTGATTTAAACACACAAAAGGGTTGTGCAATATGAGACAAAGCTAAGACATGATTTTACCTCACCACCTTCATCAGTAGCTGTCTTTCCTCCTCCTCATCCTGTCAAAACATTTTAGCATTCCTCTCATCAATTTTTTCCTCCTTTCCTCATTATCTTGTTTCAAGATTTTTGTCTTATTTACCTCCCTTTTCACTCCTCCTCTTCTTTTTATTCATCATTTCCACTTTTTTTTCTAACACCACTTTTTTTTATTATCAATCATTTTAGGAATCGTGCCAGCACTGAAACTTAAACCCTAAGCCTAACTTCTCTTTGGGCTTTAAAAGATTCTTCTTTTTTTTATTGCGAATGTCGAACATTTTAACACAAGCAATGTGAAGTAGAAGAAGAGACACTGGTGTTGATTTACATACAGGTCCATAGCATAAACCTCTGTCGGTGATTGGAACACTTTGTGGAATGGATTCTTTTCATCAAATAGTGTTTTTGTGCTATAAATAAACACACTGTATATACATCCTGTGTAACCTCGACACAGTGAAAATTACATATGTGACAGGCTGCAAGTGGTGAGATACATGCATGTAAAAAAAAGGTAAAAAATAAAAAAATAACACCCACACATTTCACCTGCAATTATGGAGTGAAATGTGTTTGTCACATACATTCAAGCAATTATGGAGCCCTATTCACGCTTTTCTATACGTAAGCACCTAATCAGAACACACTGACAGCTGGTAGAGTGTGTGTGTGTGTGTGTGTGTGTGTGTGTGTGTGTGTGTGTGTGTGTGTGTGTGTGTGTGTGTGTGTGTGTGTGTGTGTGTGTGTGTAATTTTCAAATTGTCAACAACACACACACATATACAGATACCCATTGGTAATTACCGTCTTTTCACACCGATGGATAATGTTCCTCATCGCTCATCACGCGCACAGTGTTTTAATGAAGCCATTTCATTGGTTAAGATCATTTTGATTGACAGGTGACAAAGTGGCTCATTTGCATGAAGCTTCAAAGTCCTGAAATCTCCTGGAGATATCTCTCAAGATGTTCGTTTCTTCTAAACATTGAACCGAAGGATGGTAGCAGAAACACGCCGGTAGATTTCTGAGTTGATTTCCAGGGTTAAGTTTTCTTCAGGCTAGCCAGGAGTGGAAGCAGGATACTTCAGATGTAGTCAGATGTCACCTGTGTTATGTGGGTAAGCCTCATAACACAAAATTCACAAAAGCAAAAAATGATATTTTTCGGAGACTTAACCCTAAGGACGTTGGGTAAATATGGACAGGTCTTACTCTGCTTATTTCTTATAAAACTCCTGTAAAAAACATTTATTAAGATGCTCCAGGCATCTGGATACAAGACTTTCATTTTGAACAACAATAACACACATAGAAGATTCATAGTGCTTTCATTACAAGGCTGCGATCAAATGATATTATACTTGTAATGGAACACTGTGCTGTGCGTATTGTGATAGTTATTTTGAATCCGACAACCTTGTTACATTCTTTCAAACCTTGCTTGACAACAGGGCTGAGAGATGATTCAATACCATTTGGATTTCAGCCAAACCATAACATGATGATATGAGTTTATCTTTCAGACCTACACATGTACGTATGTTGTAATTAGGGGGCCAAGCCCGAGGGGCCGAGGTTTCCTAGGACCAGCGGTGCTAGGAACCCTATTGTAATTGTAAAGATTTTAATTTTATTTTTCTCCGGCTAAAAGTGGTGCTGCAGCTTAAACCGTGCAAGGGAGGGCGGTGCAATTTGGAGGGTTGGTCCAGACTTCTGCGAATATCTCAGACACAAAAAACTACATATATTCGCCAGCAGGGGGCTCTGTAACAGATGAAAATACGTTTTTGCCTATAACTCCCAAACCGTATGTCGCACATTCAAAAAGCTTGTATCCCCACATTCCCTGAATGGAGCTGAATCACCAGTGGGCCACGCCCACTTCCGGTTAGAAAGTTTTTTCGCAAAATCGCAAAAACTGGAAAACCTACTTTTTTGAACTCCTCCTTGGGATTTTGTCCAATCTGCGTGAAACTTGGCACGTACACTCTTCAGCTGAACCTGATCTAAAGTTATCAAAAGAATTTTGCTGGGTCGAAAAATGCGCAAATTATTCACAACCAAATTTCTGTAGCCAGCTAATAAAATGTAAACTGCTTGATATCTCGGTTAAACTAAATGCTATTAACACCAAATTTCAGATCCTAGGTTGCCATGAGACTAGGAAGGGATGAGCCGAATTTGGTGAATTTTGGCCACTACGGGGCGCTAAAAATATGGGAAGTTTATATCTCTTGAATGGCTACACCGATTTTCACCAAATTTGGTCGGTATAATGTAGGGCCAATCCTGAGGCCATATCTTGAAGGTGGTAATGACTGGTCAATGTGGGCGTGGCTTATTACAATAAATCCAAATCGGCACACATTCAGCCTTTTGCACTTCCAGTGCACTTCCCATTACAGCGAATACCACGGCTCAGACGTGTCCTCACTTTTGCCCAGAGGGCCTTCAGGGCCAACTTCCGTGGGCTCTGCGGTGCACGGGGCGCAGGGGGGCTTGGCCCCCGTTCATAACTGCTTGCAGTTCTAGTTAAAGTTGTAATTAAGAACATGGTAACAACTGGCATATTCTGACATTTTGATTCTAGAAACCATCCCAATTGTTTTTATGGTGGAGAAGGAGAATAGGAAGAATTCTTTCCATGTCAACAAAAACAAACAAACAAACAAGCCAGAAAAAAAATATCCAAGAAATAGGAAATAGAACTACAACACTGTTCAGTGTAGAACCGTTTCACTGGTTGGTTCTCAGAGAGTACTTCAACTTGTTACCTGTAATGTGTTCAGTGGGGAAATACATAATTCCAGTTAGTATTAAACCTTGAAACCCTAAAAACCAGAAGCAAACCAGGCTCTCCAAAATGTCTCAAATGAGGGAGAAACTATAAAAAAAAGCCTTTATAACTATTAAAAAGGTAACACAACCTCATACCTAAACAACTGAATTTCGGCATCCCCAAAAACCAACATGACCGTCGCAGCGTAACACACACACACATTGAGCCTTTGCTGTGCACAGAAATGACTTGGTTAGGTTAAGGAAAACATCACCGTTTGGGTTCAAATCACTACGTTACTTCTGTAACTTCTGTAACAAATACAGTGTTACCACAGTCACTGACATTATTAATGGAGCCTGACAAATCTTCACTGTGGTAGTAAGTTCAAAGAACTCACCATGGACTTCTGGTGTCGCACTCGACATGAACAGCAGTCTCCTGAATGAAAATCCTTTCCTTGTTTCAAAGCCAGCAGGCTTCAACTAGTGTTCAAAACAAGCACCCCACCCTGTCCGATAGATTTTCTATTTAGAGTGCCCGGTTTGCCTCTGGTTTTTGAAGTTCTCTTTACAGGTGAAGTGATATTCAGCCTAAATCTTCAGACATCAGAAAAGACCACCGCCAGTCATGATCATGACGGAAAAACAGAGAGAGGCAGTGCTGTTTATTACAGTATGATACAACTGAATTTGGAAAAGTGTGTAACTGTAGTGGAGCCTTTTAGAGCAGAATATTGAAACATGTTACAATATTATGATACTGATAAGACTTGCATCAAAATATTGATTTTATATCGAAATATGTATGGGTTTGAATGGACTTTAAACATAAAAGACATTTAAAAGACCTGATGTTTACTCGTATTTTATTTTTCGTCAGACATTTTCTTCGCCAGTGCTTCAAGTGTGCCGTCTGTAGGACAAAGCGAATGTAAATCAGACATCATCGTCGTCTTTTAGGTTCACTCCAGAACACTTCTTCTAACGCGCACAGTGGAGTCTGTCGGGCTCCTTGAAAAAACCTCATTAACAGAATGTTAATATATCTCCCAGAGGGCCTTTTGTGTTTCTGTGTCGTTGTTTGCGTCGTTTCTACTAATTTGTCTTTCCTCCACATGTGGATGTCACTCGATCAGTTAGTTCATCAAAGGCTTTTCCTCAGATGAGCCTCCTCTTCTTCCTCACAAACAAAACACTTGTGTGCCTCTCATCACCGGCTGTTCTAACGCTGCGGTGCAGAGGGTTAGTGCCTCCCAGTGGACGCAGGGTCTCTTACACTCTGCAGCACTTCACCTGGGTCTCCATGTCTGCCTCTGTAGTAATAGTGTAGTAATCACTGCTGCTACTACAATGACTACTAATACCACTCGAACTTTTACTGCTGCGTTTTCTATTACTACTACACTGCTGTTCGAATAAATATTTTCTAAAAACTTGCACTAATGCTGGGACAAGTATTAGGTGAACTACTTCTATGCTGCAGTTTGAAGTAAGAGCAGCATACAGGCTAAACAGACACTACCACAACTATTACTACTGCCAGTCTAGCTGCTGCTGGTTTGTACAGTTTCTACTACTACTGCCACTACTATGCGTACTAGGAGTATTACTCCTGCTACTCCTAGTGCTGCTGTACTAATACTACAGATATACTAGCATACAGTGATTTAACACTGCTGCAACTATTACAAATGGAAGTACAAGTGCTTGTACTACAGCTACTAATACTGTAGTTTCAACAGTATTGCTGCTACAACTCCTATTGTAGTAGTACCACTACTACACACTTCTATATATACTAATACCACAAGTAATGCTCCTGCAGCTATTGCTACCACTACTGCACTGATGCTGGTAGCACCTTTACAAGTAGTAGTCGTACCTCTGCTACATGTAGTTCTACTCATACAAGTACTCACACCAACACTATCATTAGCCATTAGTACTTCCATCATCATTACAATACTTCAATATATTTTCTATATCCTAATACTGCTGATTGTATAGAAACTACTGCCCCCGTTTTGTCTAATGTTACACAGACAAACATAGATAATATAATTATTGCTAGTACTGCAAGTAGTAAAACAGCTACTGCTACAGCTGCTGTAGAAGTGCAGTAGCTATCACTGCTAATACTACAAGTAGAACGCAGTACACTAGGCCTGGTAGGACTTGGCCGTTCACACTCACAGCAGTCACATGACTTTTTTGAATATTTTGCTGCTGGTGATTCCAAACAGGAAGTGTTAATGCTCTAGCTTCTGTAACAGCTGATCGGCTCGGTGTGTATCTATGAAAACACGACCATGTTTGTTCAAGGAAGGAACGGTTTCATGTTAAAGAGTGTTACAGGAGCCTGCAGGTGAGTCAGGGATGTTTGATGTGGGCAGGTGACTGCTTCCTGTTTCCAGACCTGCAGAGACCGAGACTGCAGAGAAAGGGTAGTCCAAAGACCACAACTAATCGTTTGTCCCTGCACAACTTCTTTAAAAAAGGGGGGGGAAACAGAAGTACCAAAGCCTATTCAATTGTTTGCTGTAGCTAATTTGTATATACTGTATATACTAAAATATATTGACTATATAAAACAGCAGCTCTTGAAGGGTAAAAACTCCCACTGTTGTTCCTTCATAAAAACAATCCAGATATCACAATTATGTATGGCTATTCTGCATATTTGCATATAAGTGCTGCCATCAACATTCAATTTCAAATATGTATAAGTACAAGGATCAACTATCAACAAGAAAAAGATGGAGAGGAAAATCACTCCCTGATATATTAAAATTATTTATTATGACTCTGACTGAAATGCAATATAGATTCAAAGCTATATTGCCCATCCTACTGCAAAGCATTCACGTGGGAGTTCAGGTGCACTTTCTTAATTAACACTTTGTTGTGTTGTGTGTGTTGTCAGACTCTTGCATATTGAAGGCCGTCACCAGCTGCTGACCACTGAGCTTTTTGATCTGCAGGAGAAGAAGAAACAGACTGACCTAGAATTGAAGAGAAACTCCAGCCTTCAGGCGTCCACCGTAAGTGACCACAGCAGGAAACTGATCTCATGCACACGGGATCCACAGTGGCTTGAAAAAACAGCCACTGAAAATATCATCAAATTAAAAAAACAATCAATTGCCAGCTTGGGCTTTGGTAATATATGATATTTGGTGATACATATAGCAAATGATACCGATATTCGCTAAAATACGATCCTATTATCAATGTCAAACATATTTCTGATAGCTGAGCTACTATTTCAATTGATAATGAAAAGACTAGTAAACTCTTTTTAAACATACTGTATTGTAGAAAGTTGGATTTCCGTGTCTCTATTCGCAGAGAAATGCCCACAACCCTGTATTTGGAAACTGTGCCCATTAACAAGTTGGCAAACACACATATCCTACACATATCACAATATTATAATTGCCTTTATCATTGATAAACTGATCAAAAACCATAAACTGGAAGGTGGACCAAATCATTTGAACTCAGGGTCAGCTTTTCCAGGGCTTTCAACAGCACCTCATAGTCGTAGTTACACAAATTGTTCCAATAATATCAAGTGTTAACATCTGACAGGATCAAAGAGGACAGAACTGACAAAACAAGACACAAGAAGAGACAACGACAGACTACAGTACATATTTCTTCACTAAGCCTATTACTAAAACCACCGTCTTTTATTTTACTCCCCAGTTTCAACTGTGTGCTTGTCGCGAGCTGCAGGCATCTATCACCGAGCGTCAGCTCCAATCAGAGAGGCTGGTGTTCCAAGAGGAGGCACTGAGCGCGCTCCATAACCTGCTGACCCAAGACCTGCAGAGGTACCAGGCAGAGACGCAGAGGCTGACCGGTTTCACACAGAAGATACTCAAACAATCCCACAGGTACCAAACTCAGCAGAACTAAAGGTTTAGAATAACTTTGCTTTTACATTATTTAAGTATCTGGTTGGGTTTAGTTTTGTGTTTTTAGTGCTTTGTTTAATGAAGCTTTGTCAGTTGTTAAAGATAAAAACTGCTGTTGACTTTTCCATATGAAGCGATTGGTTATTGAAACACTGTCTTTTCCTTCAGGTCAGACAGAGAGGGAACGTGCAACCGCAGCATGCAAGGAAAGAACGAGACCGAACAAGGAAACAACATGGTACAGTTCAACTCTAAACCCACAGCATCCGTAACTCCTGCATTATCTGTTGTCGTGCCTGGCTTTAGGTCTTTTTCAGATTTTATCAAGCTTTCTTGCTCTTGGCACCATTTCTCTGACCTTTTAGCAGGCCTACAAACAAAACTAACAGCACACTTAACACTACCTGTCATTCTGTATGGTAAGGGTGTAGATAAAGCTCCAAACAGAAAATGCTACTGAGGGAAACACACACTTTGTGCAAGAGGAGTTTCATAATCTAAAAGGTGGTTCGCAACAGGCAGTGATGTCTTCTGAAAGTTTGTGAAAGAGAACTTTTGGGGCAAAATTCTACAGAATCAGCCAGAAAAAGATCCAATGTTGGTTTGGACTCATCTGAACCGAATCTAATCTGTTTTTGGTCAACAAGGTGAAGTTTAATACAGAGTAGATGAGAAATAACCGACAAAGAAACCTCTCTGTGCAGTTTTGTCGAGGTAGAACAGTGTTGCTCTGTCTTTGTCTGCACATGTGTATGCGTGCGTGCATGTGTGTTTGCTCTCGTGTGTGTGCGTGCTTGCGCGTGTGTGTGTTTGTCTGGCATTGGTCCAGCTGTTGTCAGACTTTCTCAGACAGTCGGAGTGGAGACAGAGGAAACATCTGCCTGCTCATCTGGCTCTGTCTGTCACACACACAGATGCAGACACACACACACACACACACACACACACACACACACACACTTAGCATCTTTTCCCTAAAAACAAACAAAAAAAAAACCAACCCGGTAATAGACTGACACGGTTGTGACAGGAAACGATGAGGGAAGAAACCTGGTTTGGAGTCTTATTATAACAGGAAACCTGTCAAAGTGTCACCACAGTTTAACTCATGAAGCTTAAACACAAACAGCAGACAGGCCGGCTGCCAGCATTCTGCATCTACAGCTCAGAAACACAACATGCATCCAGCTCATCGGTTTAAGTTTGGACATATTTGAATAGAAAAATACCAGATTTTGTTGGATTTTTTGATTTTTTTGTAGAAATATCATTGAAACGGCACCAAAAATGTATTAAGTGAATGAGTTTGGGATATATTTTTTATGGTAATTTCTGAATTCTTAGATTAATTTCTCAGGATTACAATAAAAATGAAGAATCAACACATCTGTAGAAACTTGTCTGATGTAATCTGGTTTCCTTTTGTCAGGTGACTGTGCCCTCAAATGTTCACTTATTTGGGGGGCACATAAAGTACTAGGTTAGGTTTAGGAAAAGTTTTCAGTTAAAATAAATATGTTAATAATGTAATTATCTAAGTTAATTTGTGTACATTATTATGTCAGTGGTGGTAAGCAAGGAATGTGGTCAGTGTGGGTTATTTCACACGGGTGAGTTGGGTTTCCTGTGCAGAACCAAGCTCTGTTTGTCTGCCATTCTTAAAAAAATCCCTGGACCATGAGAGGAAATGGAAATACAAACCTGCTGTGTGCAGAACTAATCACATTACATCTTCTGTATACTGATTAAGTAAAGGTTAAGGTGTTGTCGCACCGGAAAATGACCACAACCATAGCTCACGTAAGGGCAACACACACTGGCAGCAGATGACGCAACCGTTGATGTCAACACAGTTATTGGTGTCTTGATATATTTCACCATTTATAACAAAGTTCATGGTTTTAATCGCCATCATTTGTCAGAGCCTTCCAAAAGGTTTCAAATTACATTGCAAAAAAATGATCTTGTCTGCTATACCTTGACACCTCGACTGCATTGTATATATATATATATATATATATATATATATATATGGCAGGCGTGCAGGTAGTCTGCTCTGGCCGCAAACATATTGCTGTCGACGGTTTTCATTATGCTACATTACATCACTTCAATCTGCGGTCTCCAGCTACGTCCTGCTAATCTAAATGAGCCACTCTGCACGAAGAGAGGTTCATAACCTTTTATCAGATTATTTGTAGTTAATCTATCAGAAAATTGAGACAGGATTTGTATAATCACACATCATTTTGATTAGATGTAACATTCATAGTTTTATTACATTTAATTAGGAGGTTTTTGTACATTCAGTGATCTGCTGAATGTGTGTGCTCTGTCTTTTCTCATATGTCGATGCCATCAGCATATTTATAGAACATTTCTTACTGCATTGATTAACATCATCAGAGATCCCAAAAGCACCAGTGATTAGAGGTCAAGACCTCAATCCAGCGCTTCACCTGGTTGTGAAGAAATTTTAAAAAATGCTTTAAGATCTCCCCTAAGAAGCATAAAGAAAAAGAAGAAATCTTGAAATAGCAAGGGTTTTGTACCACTTTTACAACTGCTTTTACAATAACAGAAAAACTTCAGTTTTGGACTTTTATTCTAAGCCCCAGATATCGATCCTGTTTAGCTCAGCTCTACTGTTTTGACTCTTAAAACCTGTCTGTGAATTTTGGAGAGGAGCAGCTGGGTTAGTTAAACTGTCCCCACCTTTTTTAACACTCTTTGTGTTAATCAAAAAACATAAAAATGTCCCTAAAACCTCTGAATAGTGTTGTATAAAGGTAGGACACAGGTGGCAATTATTCATCAGATGAGAACATGTGAGGTGTAAAAAAGCCTCTGCAGCGCTTCAT